>JBBPFP011050519.1:0-12889 GCA_037974795.1 Kaempferia galanga | reverse complement strand
TATTGTGCAAGGAATTTTAGATACAGCAACAACCTGTTGCATATGTAAAAAGGCACTACCTACTGAGGCGTTTGAAGCCATTACATACAAAGTGGTTTTCTCATGAATAAATTCCTAGCAAGAAACTTCCATGAAAGTCAAACAAGGATTTATGACGATTGGAGAGCATAAATTCATAATCCCTTTCACATATCAACTTGATATGAATCTCAAGGATGGGATCTAAATGCTCCTTGGCTGTAATTTCATCAAATCTATGTCAGGTGGACTACGTATTGAAGGTACTGAAGTTACCTTTTACAAAGAAATAACTACGATTCATACTACACCAGACATACATACATCAGCCATAATTATTCCTGAAGAAAATGAATTAGAGTTATTTTCACTCAATGAAGAAGTTATGGAAATACCACAAGCATTACTTTCTACAAATTTCAAATTATATTTTGAGTCCTTAATGAATAGACTAAGGGAAAATGGTTTCATAGGAGATAACCCTTTGCAGCATTGGGCTCGTAGCAAGGTGCTCTGCCACCTCGATATTATCAATCCTGATTTAACTATTCAGGATAAGCCCATGAAGCATATCACACCCAATATGGAGACCACATTCAAAGCCCATATTGATGCTCTACTGGACCTCAAAGTCATTAGACCCAGTAAGAGTAGGCATCGAACTACCACCTTTATTGTTCAGTCTGGATCAACAGTAGATCCTGATACTGGTATTGAAAAAAGGGGGAAGGAAAGATTAGTATTTAATTATAAAACTCTCAATGACAACACACACAAGGACCAGTATTCTTTACCTGGAATTAATCTGATTTTCAAAAAGATTGGTCAAAGTAAAATATTTTCCAAGTTTGACTTGAAATCAGGTTTTCATCAAGTCATGATGCATCCAGATTCAATTACATGGACGGCCTTCCTAGTTCCACAAGGGCTCTATGAATGGGTAGTCATGCCCTTTGGATTAAAAAATGCACCTGCTGTTTTTCAAAGAAAAATGGATTCTTGTTTTAAAAGGTGTGAGGATTTCTTAGCTATATACATTGATGACATACTAGTTTATTCTCCCACTGAGGAATTACATGTCCAACACATCACAAAAATGTTGGATATATGTGAAGAACGTGGCCTGGTTCTCTCACCAACCAAAATGAAGATCGCCCAGCCAACTATTGAATTTTTAGGGGCCACAATTAGAAATCAGAAAATCAAGTTACAGCAGCATCTGATTAAAAAGATTATTGATTTTGATACTGATAAACTTCAAACACTTAAAGGGCTGAGGTCATGGCTTGGAATTCTCAATTATGTCAGACCTTATATTCATAGCTTGAGTTCTTTATTGGGGTCTTTATATTCGAAGACATCTCCTAAGGGTGACCGTAAATTAAAAAAATCAGACTGGAGTTGTTTCATAAAATCAAGGACATCATTCAGCATTTGCCTGATCTAGAATTACTACCACTTTCAGCTTATATTATCATCGAAACAGTTGACTCAATGGAAGGATGGGTTGGTATTTGCAAATGGAAGCTTTCTAAATATGATGCGATTAGCACGGAAAAATATGTGCTTATGCAAGTGGCAAATTCCCCACAATTAAGTTTACCACAGACGCGGAAATATATGCTTGTATGGAGTCCTTAAATGCAATGAAGATCCATTACTTGGATAAAAAGGAGATTACACTTTGCACAGACAGGCAATTATAAAGTTCTTCAATAAAACCAATCAAAACAAGCCCTCACGGTTAAGATGGATATCGTTTGTGGACTATATAACTGGAACAGGAGTAGAAATTCATTTTGAACAAATTACTGGAGAAAATAATACACTTGCGGATGCATTATCTCCGTTGGTTCATTATCTTTATGCGGAAAAACCATCTACGGAATCTTGTTGTTCCTTAACAAATATGATAGAAGAAGGCATGGTTGAAGTCACAGATTCGCCTGATTACATTAAAGAACAGCTGGCAAGACTTATCAAGAGCTTTATTCCTATCAAATGAACTTCTTGCATTATTACAGCTTTATTTGCGTGGAGTGCAGCTTTATTCTTGTGGAGTGTTTTACTTTGTGCAGCTTTATTCTCGTGGAATGCTTTACTTTGTGGAGTGCAGCTTTATTCCCGTGGAGTGCTTTACTTTAAGCATTATCTCGTGAAGTGTTTTACTTTGTGCAGAACTTTGAGAGTTGAGCCCCGGGGAGCCGCTCTCTATAAATAAGGAATTGTAAGACTTAACGAGGCATCCGGGAAAAACCTGAAGTCTCATTAAGTTTAGAGTATGTTTCCACCTTTCCACCTTGTGATCCATTGTTCATGTACTTCAATCAATTCTCAAGTTCAAGAGTCTTACTGACCAGTACTTGAGACGATTTCTAGAACTTATGTGCTCGTCTAGTTCTCCTAAATATAATCAAAATGATACACTAAATTGAGAGCAATGATTTTTTGACTCGATTCGTACATGAGAAATGATGTCGAGCGCTCATTATAAGTGATATGGCGATTATAATCACTGATAAACATCACAATTAGGTAGAAATACTTTTTTGGATTATCTTATACCACTGTTTGGGAAGGTTGCTCTGCTAAGACTAAATAAACCCCCATGATTTATCCCCTTAAAGAGTGTGGGTAGGGGTCACTAAGGTGACTACTTCACCTTTGCCACCAGATAGACGCACAATTGAGATCTAGGACTCCCCTCTTTCTGAAATTATAATTTTTTTTTATTTTTTTGAATAGCTAACCAGTTTCGTCCAAAAGTGATTGATGGATATAGAAACCTAGGAATGACAAAAAACCAAATTCATGCACTCAAACATCAATGTGATACACCATATTTAGAAACATGATTTTTTTCAACTTGATTCAGGCATGAGAAATTACTATTGCAGAAGGACATAGATATATTAAGGAGAAGTAGACGGGCATATGGTCCTGGTTTCATATCATTCCGACATCTCTAGGTATATTTTCAGAAAGGGGAGTAAGAATCTCAAATGTAGTGTCTATCGGTGAGTATCATCGTCGTATCATTCATAATGAGCATTCAACATCATTTCTCATGCCTGAGATGAAAAAATTATCGCTCTCAATATATTGTATCGCATTGATGTTTGAGTGCATGAATATATTCAAGAGAACTAGACGAGCAGTACTTATTTGTTGTCATTCCGAGTTCTCTAGGTCCATCAGTCACTTTTGGACAAAATCAACTAATGGACCTTATTCATAAAATAGAAAATTTTATATTTTTCAGAGAGAGGGAAGTCTAAGGATCTCAATTGTGGTGTCTATATGATCGTCGTATCACATATAATGGGTGTTCGACATCATCATAAGATATTTCCCTTTTGAGCCAAAGGAGTTCATAGATTCATTGCCTAAAAAAAGATGAAAGGTACTCTTTTCTTGTCTAAAGCTTTATGCTTGTTGTCTTTGCTAAAATCGTATCATTTAGTGCTCTTCAGGAAGGAGATGGAATTTAGTGTAATTATTAGGCTGTAGGAAAACACAAACATACAAAATCTAAAGGAATTTTTAGTTTGTCGACAAATTGAAGCACCTCAAGAAGTCATTCAAACCCTTAATATTGTTAAGGAGTCTATAATTTTATGGTTTAGGGTTTAGATGTATTACAATTTGAGAAAATTGATAGATCTACGTACACTCGAGCCCTCTTGTAATATATCAATTTTTTTTAATACCTACAATGATAAGGATTTAAAACGATTAAAATTGTAACCAAATTGAATTTATTTAAGAAAATAATATAATATAATTAATATTTAATAGGAAAATAAATTTATATGACAATATAGGATTTAAATTAAATTTATGAATATTTTATCAGATAGATCGGTTAGGGTTTAGGAATGTTTAAACTATCTAATTTAAGTTGGAAATTGATTAAAGTTATTAACCTAATGTTTAATTAAGAACTCTAAGTTCTAATCCTTCTTCACCACCCCCCCCCCTCCGATTGCGTCCCTCTCGTCTCCTACGCGACCGCAACCCCGCTGCCTGTGATGCTGATCTCCGGCCTTACCCCGTGCCGCTGACAACGTCGACCTCCCGCCTTACCTTGTATAACTTTCCTCTGTCCCGACGTTGCCACTATCACCGCCTCCTCCCTTCAACCGCTATTGTCCGTCACATGCTCGTGCATCACCACTGTCGACCCGTCCACGCTCACCGCCGCCTACTCACTGCTGTCAGAACCTCTCTCCAAGCCTTCTCGTAGAACCCTATCACTTAGAGTCCCATGCCAACCCGAATTCAACCATCATCGTCGTTTGCCTACCTGTTCAGCATCGCCGTCGTCTGTCTCCTTATTCAACGTTGCCGTCATCTGCATGTTCAGCGTCGCCGATCCAGCACCGGCCACCACCATGAGATGCTGACTTGCCGACACTGCCTCCAAGCACCGCCATGGACGCACATCACGAAGAATAAGCACGCATTGTTCAGATTTGTCTTTTGATTCCGACACACGTCATGATTTAGCAAGCAAATATTCTGGAAACTCGTGTACGTGATTTGGTTATTTAGAAGCTTTATCTATGTGGTTTAGTAAATTTCTGAACTAAATATTCTAGATTAGTAATTGATTCTACTAATTGTAAACTCACTAAAAAAAACCTATTATTGTAAATGACTATTATCATGTCCGTCACACGACATAACATTTAGAAATATGCATATGTTGAAAAAATACAACGAAGTTCAATATTATCTTGTTGATAAAACCATATCAAATGGAGTTTTCTGATAGATATTTTTGATAAATTATCTACATATTATTACTCAGAGATCTAACTAAAAGGTTTTAACAACATTTGATTAAGTGAACAAAATATTTCCCTTAATTTGATCTTGCTCAGTATCAATAGACCTAGTCAACATAACACCACCATCAGTGGCAACACCAACAGGATGGGCACAGATCAGATTTATGTAATCAAGGACAAGGATTATAAAAATGAGTCATGTTTTAATCATACTAAATAAATATCATGCAATCTCATTGCACCAAATACTTTTTCCATGCCAACATATTCTCCTCCATTGCCACAATTTCAAGTCTTTTATTTATTTATTTCCATATATTAGCATAAAATATTGGTGAAAGCTGTATCAGAAGTTAATCTCTAAAAATGGCATTGTTATAGTCTTGTTTTAATTGTGATGGTAGTGGTATATTTGTTTCTTATGAATGCGAGATCAGCAATTGGTCCATTTAAGGTTTGAATGATTACTACTAGTTTGGTAGTTCAAACCTCAAAGTAGCCAATTGGGCATCAAATCAGTGATTTGTTGAGCAATGATTTTGCTCGTCAAGGTCTGTACCTAACCCCTATTGCAGTGAAAAGTCATAACATGTGATGATAGTCTAGAAAATGAAGTGATCAATCTCATCAATGGGTTTAGGAAAGGTGTGTTTTGATTGTTCTGGATCTTGCCCAAGTGATGCATAGTGTGAGCAGATATTGAGGTCAGCAATTGAGTGTATTCTTGTATCTTGTAATAATTTAATAGTTGTTTTAAGATTTTGAATCTCAAACCATGTCAGTGTTTCAATCTTTGTTGGAACGATACTATTTTGTTATCGAGTCAATGTTTTAATGTATGATGTAGTGACAAATTGGAGATTGAAGGAGAAAAGAGATGAAAAAAATAAGAATGATAGACAACTAATATACAAGCTTTGGTTTCCATTAGAAATAATACAATTTTAACATTATCTTGTATGCAAACAAACTAAAAAGAATAACAACATTGTTACAATTCATTTTGACGTGTGTTTTAGAATGTCGAGTGTTGGCTTGGAAGGAGACTCATCAACATATGATTTTGTGCTTAGTATCCAGATTGAATTATTTATAAGGGCAATATATTTCGATTGTTTCACCTAGCACAGTGTGACATTCCAAACCATGCTTATCAGTGTCATGCCTGATCAATGTTGTGGATGGAGAGAAACTAATGTCAGTGTGACAAATTGTCATTAGCATATTTCTAGCTAGTGCAACTATTGTGCAAGCACCTGGTAATAAAGGGTTGGGTACAAGGATGTGTGACTGATCTTTATATCCAGATAGAGATTTACAAAATAAAGAATGAAATCCAGCAGTGATATTGTCGGATAGTACAAGGAAATTGTGAAATTATGGATGGATGAATCAGGCTAGACTAGGCTACATGGTTTACAATCTCAACCCATGCCGAGATTTCGGTCCTAGACCAGAACGATATAGTTTCAATACATATATGCCGATACGGTTTCACTATTTTTTAAATATAAAATATATTAACTATAAAAAAATTAAATCTAAATATTTAAAAAATACAAAATACAAAAAATTAATAAAAAAAGCTATATATATATATGTGTGTGTGTGTGTGTGTGCTAGTTTTATTAGAATTTAATTAAGCTTATTTAAATTATCTCTATTATAGTTAGGAGTTGATTGAAATTATTAACCTAAATTTTATTTCATAAAAAGCAAATTTCCGGCCCCTCTTATCGCAAGACTTGCGCGACGCGCCCACAATGGCCGCGAGGCTCACGCTACGCGATAGCATGACTTGCGCGACATCGCCACAGTGCTCGCCTAATGCCTCCGCAACGGCTGCAAGGCTCACGTGATGCGTTCGCGATGACCGGGACTCGCTTGATGCGTTCGTGGTGGCCACGGTGCTCACGCAATGCCTCCACGGATGTCGTGGGGTTGCGACCTTGAGGCATTAGGAGTGTCAATGGCGATCTACGGGTGGAACCAAATGTTTTAACCATACCAGGCAGTTCGACACAAGATTTTTGACCATGCTAGGCTATGTTTTAATTTCATTATCATCTCAGGTTTATTACTACCTTACTAAATTTCATGACAACCACAATTTATCTTGTTATTCTTTCTACTTTGCTTTTTCCACTACCTATGCGCCCTTATGCCTCACTTACAATTCCTGATTCTCATTGCTACAGTGTCATGCTTACTAGCGTTGCCAAAGGCAGCATGGTGAGTAGACCACACGGGAAGAGGCAAAGGAAGAGTTGAGACCCCTTGTTGCCAATGAAGAGAAAAGGTACGAGTGGATAAGGACATGAAATTGACACAGGAAGCTGGGGATTGTGAAGCACAAGGAGGCAAGATGAGAGAGATCGAAATAGGAGTTCAGGTGACTAGGGCATTGAAACATTAATGACAACTTTGATGACAACTTTTTTTGTCAGGCATTATGTTCATGGCTTAAAATGTCTCACTTGGGCTACATATGCAGCAACTGAGGCAGATGTTGAAGGGGTTCCCTTTGACTGCATTCGCTACATATGCATATATAGTCTACAAATCATTCAAAAAACTAAATCGATTGATTTTTAAATCCTAAGCAACCCCATTTAGTAGCATGTAATTTGTAAGTAATAAGTTAACCACTTACTTTTAATGCAATAAATACTTTATTTACAAATATATAATTTTTATCATTCTAATATTAAGGTATATGCGCTGAGTGGGTCAACTGTGTACTACCTATTTACACTTTTAAATATCATGATTATTATACATAATGGTTTTTTTTTTGTGTATTTCTACTTTACGCATTATGCACAATCTCTTGCCTTGCTCTTAATCTTTTTACTGGATTGAGTTGGATACGTTAAACATTACAATAATAGCAACCAAGCCTTATCCCACTAAGCGGGGTCAACTATATGAATCCTTTTACGCCATTAAGCTCTATCTCCTACTATATCATCATCTATACTTAAATAAATTTTATCTTGTTTTATTAATATAATTTTCTTTAAAAAGATATATTGTGTTATGTTTTCCTCCATTATTTGAAATCTAATCTCGATTGCATCTCACTCCTTTGTTTTGACAAATGTATATGTAACGGGTATAGTTAAGCAATAAAAGTGTAATATGTTCTATTAAAAACTTAAATAGTTAAGGGAGAGGGTATCTCATTTTCATACTCACATCGAAAAATTTATTTTTTAAAAAAGTTTAATCCTTTACCTCTCAATAGCATATCTGAGGAGGATTTTCATACTCCAATTAAAAAATGTATTCCTTAAAAAGGTTTAATCCTGTACCTCTCGATAGAATATTTGAGGAAGAAGTATCCAAGGTCCTATTATAAATTCATTTTTTATTTAAAAAATGAATTATGTATATGGAATCGTGAAACATAATTTTCTTTTTAACTTGATCAAGTCTTGGATGAAGTTACAAAAGTTTAGTTCTAATCGTAACTAAATCTTCTATTTTGGTGTTATAAAAGGAAAATTAAAGCCAAATAACCTGGAAGGCAAAACAAATTGTTTCACCTTGATGGAAACGAAATTCTTTTCCTTACGATCTTGCCTATGGAAATAGAGAACAAAGTAACTAGACTAGGGGGATTTCATATACTAATCCCTCTCCTCTAAAGGGGTCACATCTAGTAAGCAAATAGTTTTGGATACATTCAAGCAAAAGGGCTGACATAGATATTATGGATGTAATTCTTTCTCTAGGAATACATCAAGGAGTCAAATGAAATAAAAATTTCATATTCAATTTTGAATTAGAGATGTTAAAAATAATCAACCAACGTCGACTATAACCCCTAGCAAGGTGAGACAAACATTCAAGAGAGAATGATCTAAAATGAATTTGTTCTTAACATAAAATCATTTAAGCATACTTATACAAATGATCTTGAACTTCAACATCTTATACCCTTTATGCCATAAAATATCTATCAAGGTAAGTTCAATAGTATAGGGTGACACTTTCTTCTTATATGCTATATATAATCACTTAATTCATTGAGAATGTTAGAATGTATAAACCTTCATCCCATGAGGAATTACTAATTTGTTAGATTATTATAATATATGTAATGTTCTCTAACAATTTAATAAGATTGATATAGTACTTTCAACTTGGTAGTATAACGGGCTAAGATTTCTCTTCAAGATTCTTATTTGAGGGATAGGTTAAAGTTTAATATTGAGGCAACGCCTAGACCATGTCTTAATGATAAATTTTCCTTATTAAATTCCCAAAATGTCCCTCACCGCCTTATCTACCTATCTATTTTTCATGGGCAATCTTCCCTAACCTGGACAACACCCGTCATTGCTCATCTCATGCAACTATTAGAACATGAAGCATCTTGTTGCCACTCAACCAAAACCACCTCTCCAACCCTTCCTAACTTATCAACACTGAACAAGATGTTGCTTTATAATAGCACAAACCATTGTTGTTGCCATCTGTCACCTTAACCATTCATCAACCCTAATTGGTGAACCTCTGTGGGGATCTGTGAGATCCTAACAAATGTATCTCCATCATTGCCTGCCCTTGCATCCCTCAGCTCAGAACTTGTAGATCCTTCATCTCAAGCATATTTTGCACCAATATAATGCCACAGGATCCCAACCGTTAGCATGTGAAATATGCACGACCACCAAGTGGACAATGTCAACTTTTCTTGTAACTCCTTTTCTGACTACCCTCCACCGTCAACTTATATTTTGCAATGTAAAAAAAACTTATATTTTGCATGTCATTGATTCTTCATCAAAATCATCAGGCCCATACAAGTCCTCCACATTAGTTAGAGGCTATAGACGACGAACACTAACAACCACTGAAAACTTTTAACATTCTCTCCTATCAACGACAACAGGACAAAAAAAGAAGCACACTTCTCCCTTCACAATTCTTGCCAACGCCCCTTCTGTGATGCCTCACAAGACCAGTTCCAAGTAGTGCCATCACCTCAACATCCAACAAAAACCCTAGCAGGTAAATACCCTACTAGGATCAAGGCACTAGAGCAAACTCAAGCCAATAAGAATAACTTGTCAAGCTTGAGCAATAAGAGAACAAAAGGGAGAAAAGCTAGAGAGTTTTATAAACACACAAAAGAGCAACTTATTAATAAAAAATAAGCCCATACTAAACCAAGAAGATCAGCAATAAAAGTAAATACCATTTTATATTTAAAAAAATGATGGCAATAGTTCTTCCCCTCCATTTTGCTACATGAAGGCCACTATATTCCTCACTTCAACAGCAGCATTACTTTTAGTTCATCCATCTTATCTATTGATTGCACAACTTTAAAGGTAAAAAGTTTATCTCTCTTATAAAATTTCACCTTTTATAGAGTTAATGTTACTTTTCATGTCTTCCTGATGTCTACCTCTCTGTCAAAGTAAAATGATGAAAAAAAAAACTCCCTCTGCAACTTCTTGTAGATGTAGAAACATTAATCTCATTTATTTTCCACAGAAATGTATCCCTTCTCTCTTTCTTGGACCGTTATTGTTATTTGCTTAGGATTGTAAGTGGATGGAATATGTGTAAACAAACTTAATATTCAATTAGAGTTGGCTTTTGTTCATTTGATGTAATATTAAAAGACATCAAAAATAAACAAGAACAATAATAATCTCAGCATGTTAAGCTTCATGAAGGGGCCCCCAAGGTGAGGGTTATCTGCAACAATGGAAAAGCTAGTGAACAATTTCCAGACAAACTTATTTATTACCTTGTCTAAATCACGATAATTATCTTATTTCTTTAAAAAAAATGATTCAAATGTATAAGCATGTACATTTATGATATTATTTGTCTATTATCTTGCAAATTTTATTTCATATATTATCACTAACATGATGGAAAGTTTAAAAAATAATATGTTTCAGTTTATTAATATTTTAACTAAATTATAAGAACAATAATATCTCTACTTGAGCTCAGTAAAACTCATTTCATCCCCTCGAGCCGATGTGGTGGTTAAGGCATGGGAGGTTGTCACATAAGATCATGTGGTCGAAACTCGGCGCGTCCGAGCATATCCTCCCTCATGCCTTGACCACTTGCACTAATAGCTAATAGTCACCCGTGATTTACCTCTTCAGTGTTGGCCCAAGGACGGGTTGGCAGGGGTGCTAGGGCGAGCAATTCTCCTTTTGCCACATCTAGTTGAGTTTGATAAGGTTTTTTATTACTAAACTCAAATAAGCTCAATAAGAAAACTCAATAAACTTGAACTTAATCTTGGCTCAGCTCATTTAAAGCCCTATGTTTGCTGGGATGAAAATAAAATAAATAACAATATCCATTTTGAAAGAAAGTAGAGTGAGAAAAGTGATTTAGTTCCATCAAATTCTTCTATTTTATTTCCTCCCAAATAAGATTAAAATGGAGGGAAAGGAAGTTCAACCATCTATAAGTCCAAAACACTGATAATTTATTCCTTTTCATTCTATCCAAATAAATAAGATGAATTGAATAGAGAAACCCTAAGCCATCATTATTCTTTGTTATTCTCGTAATGCATCTTAATAAAAAGATAGAAGTTAACAAGGCATTCTGCCATTGCCAAAAAGACAATCAGAAAAAAAAACAAAAGAAAAAAATCAAACAGATATCAACAGAGATAGGTACCTTTAACTTTTCTCTTTTTATAATTCTTTCACAAAGAAGACGTACTTTTTCCAATTCAACCTGCCATAAGAACCTTAATTAGGATAACCACATGCAGCATTTTTATTTTTTCTTAACTCAATGTCAAATAACTAAGGTATGTAGCCGAATAGAGATGAACATGTTTAAGTTATGTAGCCGAATGGAGACGAACACGTTTAATCAAAATTAAAAAAACTGCTGCTTATGAGTGCCTCTTATTCTGTCTTCTTAAAAGAACCCAGCTTACAAAATTAAGATTTTGTAAACATATGAATAGTTGTCCTCAAGAGAACAACATTATATCCTGAGAATGAATTTAGTTGCACCATCAATATCACAATTCAGATGATCTTTGCCTTTCATTTATTAGAAACCACAAATTAGTAACTTCAAAAGCAAGACCATATATAACGGTACCCTTTATTTTATATCATTGTTAATCAAACTAAAGGGAAGATGTACTAGAGTAAAAGAGAACTGAAGATCAGTCAAAATTTATAAGTGAAAGAAAGAAATAAAATGACCTACATGCTTGTATATCTGATATTCACATCAAATTTCAGATTGCAAAAGTATTCAATACCTTGTAGTCTTGGACTAATAAACCATACAAAGAATTAGTAAAAATAATAAAAGTAGATGCCAAGACCATAGGCATGTTTCAGGAAGAACAAAGAGAGACTAAGGTTCTATTTGTTTAACCGAAAATATTTTTCATACTTTCTAATACCCATATTTTTCGGATAATGATTTTTCAGTATTTCTCAAAAAAATAATCATTTTCCACAAAAAAAACTTATATTTTCAATTGACCAGAAAAATTTCTGTTGATCATGATTTTCTATTGTACTAAACATTAGAAAATCCAAACAGTATGTTCTTGAAAAAATATTTTCTAGTGAAATAAATGGAGCCTGAAATGACTATTGAGATACTTGATGACAAGATAATTAGTATACATTCATACAACCACCACATGAATCAGAATCGAATAGCCTAAATCAAACACAGATTAGATTAGAGGATAAAAGTTAAACGGGTTTACATTAGAATAATAGTCGACAAAACTTTGACTCAAGGTTTAAAATCTCAACCCGTGCCGAGGTTTCGGTCCCAGACCGGAACGATACGGTTTCGGTATCGTATGGTGCTATGCCGATACGGTTTCGGTATTTTTTTATTTATATACAGTCATTATTAGATAAATAATTGGGTATAATTTAAAAATAAGTTGTATATTGATTTTATATAAGTTTTCTATTATTAAATAATTAGAAAAAACAATTAAATATAATTTTTTAAAGAAAATTGATCTATCAATAACTCAAATTAAAATTGATACATCACAATATGTTACCTTACTAATACTAAAAGGAGTGGCGTGAATA
>JBBPFP011050409.1:0-12891 GCA_037974795.1 Kaempferia galanga | reverse complement strand
ATGTTTCATTCCCTTATTTTTCAGAGTTAGAGATGGTATATGGCAAAGACAGAGCAACATACCTTGTTGCGAAAGATCCTACAATGGCTGCATAGAATATCACTAATGTGAATGCTGGGTTGACCACATTGGATGATAATTCACTTGTTGAAAAAGGAGTTAAAGTTGATTCGATGCCAAATCAACAACCTTCTATTACATCAAGGGCATCTCACTCTAAGGAAAAAAAGAAATCATCGGCTATAAAGTTCAAAAAGTTTCAAAGAGGGTTAAGACTTCAACTGTACAAAATGTCAATTTTGACATTAAGTTACTATTGATCGAGTTGAGGAATTTATGTCAACTGTTAGCTCACACCTTAAGTCAATGTCATCTTGGATTCAAAGTAAATCCTCAAAAATACCACTAGTTCTTGAGATGTTGGCTAAGTATGAGTTCGTTGGTAATAACAAGTACAAGGCTGCTCAAGTAATTTATGAAGATTCTATAAACATTGAGTTATTGTTCAGTTTAAATCCTTCTGAAGTTGAAGAGTTTGTGCTAAGTTGCTTGGAATAGTATATTTGTAATGTCGTTGGATTTGACGAATACATTTTTGCTTCTTTCACTTTTGATATTGTGGTAGATGTTTTGATTATGCAAGGCCATTGATAGAGTTATTACCATCATATTGCATTCTTTTTATTTTAATAAAATGATTCTAACCATGGCGTTGCAATTATTTTTAGATTTTACTTATAATGGTAAAATGAGAATTTTGACTGATTATCATTTCATAGTTTAAGCTAAATCAAGTAATATTAATAGGAATAATATCCATACTAATATTTATACTAAGCACCATCAATCTAATAATAATTTCCTATACTATTAATTTATTAATTAAAATTAATTACTATTTTAATTGTCAAATATATACCAACCTTCCTTTACCCCTTACAGGAAATTTATTCCTTCCTTGCGAATATATTACTAACGTCTACAAAGGCATAGAAAGCCAGCACGTGCAATAATTGATTGTTGTTATCTATGAAATACGATTTAATTACTATAATGATTCTCCCTTCCTAGTTTCATCGGAAAGGGACGAAGCTCCGATCTCTCTTCTCCACCGGGAAAGCAAATCCACCGCACGGGGACGCCCTACCCACCCAGGGATCCAAGAAACCCCTCCCGGGCCTCCCCTCCACTCGGACCCACGCTGTTATCGCGTTCCTCCCTTTCATCCGATTTCTCCTACTCTCATTTTGGATCGGTTCGGGCCTCAATCCAGACCGCCCCTGGCCGCGATCGTTCCCTCCGGCGGAATTCTAGGGTTCCTGGTGCGACTGGGCCGGAGGGCTTTGGGCTTGGGGGTGGATATGGACTCCGAGGACGACATGCATGACGCCGACGACCTAGACGCGTTGGACGACCATTTCTATAGCGGGTACGCCGCCTTGGGGAGCGATGACGGCGACGAGTACGATTTCGTCGACAACGTGTCGGACGGCGCTGAGGAAGCCACCTCGCATCGCCAGCAGGTGAAGGATTAACTTAAACGCCTTTCTGTTTTTCATCAAGTTTGGTGCTTTGATGGGTGATTTTGTTTGTGCTGGATTCGAAAGTTACTCATCTTTGTCTTGAGCAAGGAAGGAACTTTTATTTAGCTCGGATTGGATAGGCGGCATACTTGTGCTTGGATCCGATGGAATTAAGGATTAGCGGTGATGGATTTGACAGTTTGAGTTTCTCTATATCACATCATTTCCCACTTTAAGAATGACTTTCTTCATTAAACATGTTGAAGGAAAATGGTTTCTTTTCTGGTTGCAATGTATTGGTACTATTTGAGATTTTGGTGGAAGTAGAATTGAATGCCCATTTATGCTATTTGACCAATTTGTGTTATGACTTGACACTTTAGATTTTCTTTAATTTGTAATTTCTTTTGCCTCTCAGTTTTTTATAGATTGTTGGCATATTCTGTATTATATAAATACTTTTTGATGAAAGAAATTTACTTTCCTGGAGATTATTATTTATTTGTCACTGGTTTATGTGTCTGTTTGAATATAAAAAGTACCACTATATTATATTTGTACCTGAAATAATCTTTCACAAATATACAATAGTTGAAATATTGGATAGTCAAACATGTGATGATTCAGCTACAAAACTGTTGGAATGTTTGCATGCATTTTCGAAGGAAGTTCCTAATAGGGCCTGATCTTGACTTGTAATGTTATTTCAACATTTCATAATTTTCACTATTTCGGTGCTCACCACATTAATGAAAAGCTTCATTTAAAATTAACTGGTTTGTGCAGCTCCATGTTATCTCACTGATACGTTGGTTATCTATCAGGATAAGTACTGGAGGCTAGAGTAACCATCGGGGCAGTTCAACTTCAAACAATACATATTCCCTCCTAAGCTCGAAATAAATTAGATGACTAACATGTTTTTTAAAAAGTTGTGCCATGTGATTAATAATTTTCTCGTGACATTTTTATTATTTGCGTGTGTGATACCTTGTCGTTTTTAAAGTATTCATGTTTCTAAAAATAAGTCAAACATTGTGGCAAAGTTTTCTTTAATCAATGTATCAAAGTAATTTCTTTGAGTCTATCCTAACTTTTATTAGTGTACTTTTTTTTGCCATTTTTTACTAAAATTATTTTGTTTTCTCATAACTCTTTCTTTTACCATCACAGCAAAATTATACTATTTTAAGTGAAGCTGACATAAGGCTGCACCAGGAAGAAGACATAAGTAGGGTATCAACTGTGCTTTCAATACCAAGATCTGAAGCATGCATTCTTCTACGCCATTATAACTGGTAATGAATATCTTTGTTGCTTTTCCTGATGTTTCTTTCCAAATGTTCCAAACTTAAACTTTAGATTGTCAATGCTCCCATTAAAAGCAACAAAGATTATGTGTATTTTTGTCAATTTTGAGCTGCATCTTTCATCTGTGTTTTGTGAAAATTCAATATTCTTGTCCGTGTATGATGTGTTGATTTTTTTTTTTTTTAATATTGTCATTTGAAGGTTGTCACCATCTCCATCTTTTGAGGATATCTATCTTGTAGATCCTCGTGAACTACAATCCATTTATCTTTTGATAGAATTGTGTGTGATACAATCTATTATTCCTCTTAACTCTTATGATTTAATTTGTGATATATATATTTCATCACAAACACTTCTATGTTGTAATTTCTTAGACTTCAATTTTTCATCTGGCTATTTATTGCTTGCACAGGAGTGTTAGTCGGGTACATGATGAATGGTTTGCAAATGAAGACAATGTTCGAAAGGTCGTTGGTTTGCTGGAAAAGTCAAGTGAAATGCAGAACACTAGAGAAGTAAGAGAAGTTGAGCAATCTATATTATTTCTTCTTTTAATAATTGTCTGTTCAGGGTAGATTTTGGCTATTGAATGTACAGGTTCAATTTTTTTTAACTTACCTTTTGCTCACTAGTCTGGATCATTTTCTCTTTGTGGCAGCTTACATGTGGAATTTGTTTTGAAAACTATCCTCGTGACAGGATGACTTCTGCTGCTTGTGGTCATCCTTTTTGCCGCACTTGTTGGAGAGGTAAGTATTTTCCATGGGAAGTCGTAGGTATATAGCTTTGTGTACTGGTCTCCTAGTTTCTTCCTCCTTTCATATAATTTTGTACCATAATTTTCTCTATGATTTTAAGCTAAAGTTTATCGCTAATGTACACTGATGTCATTCCCTTGTCCATGCCTTCGTATTCTGTAGTTTCATCACTGTTGATACTTGAACATCTTATTTTGGATCTTACAGCATATACCTTTGAGTTTGTAACCATGATATTTCTTTCTAGTTATGAACTGCAACATATGTCAAATTGTATTGAAAATAGAACAGGGAAATTCCATACTTACTGTCTTCAAGTCTTGTGGTAACATTGCCTGTACTTCTATGAGTGCCTGTGTCATCTCTGATTTCTATCCATCCTGGATAAATGTTATGTGCAATTGGTATCTAGTATCGTATCATCCTAACTAGGCAGCATCGTGGATAATGATGGTAATAGTAATTATCTTATTTTTTTAGGACTATAAAAACTAATAATAGTACACATGTTCTTGGTATGATATTCTCAGAGGCAACACATTTCCTTGTTTTTTTTAAATAACAATTAATTCTTTAAGAAACTTGCTACAAAACAAACTTCCTTCTACATCGACACCACAACCCTTAAAGCAAACTTAGCAATCATACTTGCTTCCCTATTCCTACTCCTAGGGGCATGAAACCAACTACCTGGCCTGCTCCATCATTCTAATGCCCTCCACTAAATACACAGTGTAGGAGGCAAGTTTCTGCCTAAAAGATATTTTACAGAGATCCAAGAATCAGTAACAACTACAAGTACCTATAAACTTCTCTAAACACCTTGGTGATATTGCTGTGATGGCAGCTCACTTGCTATGGACGACTGATGATCTTCTAATAATCTTACCCAATACAGTTAGTCAGTTTCAACACCAACAGAAAATTCCACTATTGAACAAGCAACAGTTGTGTCCTCATATTTAGATATCCAAGTTGCATCATATTAAACTAGCAAATGATTTTTGGAGCTAAAAGAACCATTCTTCAATTGAACTACAGCAGACATATGCTTGCCTCTACAAAAGCCAGCTAAAATCAATAATTTCAGCCTCAATAGTTTGGATAAGCTTTTAAGATGCATGTCATTGCCCCTCATTATGCTTCTTATCAGTCTATGAATTCAGCAGCAGCTAACAATCTCCTCCAAGCAACCTTCTATAGGAAAGTTTTCACTTTGAATTAGATACCCATACACCCTTCCTCTTGCCCTTTAATATTTCTCCCCTTCAAATTGTTATAAGTACCTTTAGAGTTTGTTCCACTATTTAAATTGTCTTTTAAACCCACCTATCTTTCTTTCTACTAGAAGACACATAAATGGTCAGAATTTTGCTGATCAATTCCTCAGGAAAGATCTCCCTAAGACCTAAACCAGCATTTCAATCATCTCCAATAAGCAATTCCAAGACCATTATTCTATTTATATACTTCATATTGACAAAGATAGACCACTAATCCAAAGGATATTGAATCTATCCAAGGATTCTGCCCCACATTGCAGTCTTTATCATTTCCTACCAGCTTGATTAAATAACCCCTTAACTCCAAGATTGACCTTTGGAAACTTTAGTAAGCCCACAAAGGTGTTTTAGCTTACAACTTTTCGTTTTATTAAATTCAAAGATCTACACGCATCTCCATTTTCATAAAAAAAATTCTGAAAATGTTTGATATCATGTTGTTGACCAAGTCATTCACCCAAACACTACCTAGAGAGTATACAATGAATTTACAACCAAGTCAATTAGGACAGGCTTACCAACTTTTGAAATGTGCCTTTCGTTCAAGTTTTTAACTCCCTGAAGGACCTCTTCCACAAGTAAATTATGGGCACTTGCAGGAACCTTGTAGGAGAAATATAAGCACCACAACATTTGAACGGTAAATACCCCGTCTTTATACCTAAGTAGTTACATACTCTTGTCATCGTCCTAGCACTGCTACTAGTAATTCTCAGACTTCTCCAAAATTACCCTTTGATTAGTGAATCTGTAAAACAATTCTATTACCTCCTTGAGCTCCCTGCAAGAATTACCATTATCCTTGGTTGTGATGAGAAGGTTATCGACATAAATAATATTAGAAAGTCACTCCTGTCCAGCTTGGTTAGATATCTTATAGCAGCAGCATCACTAAATTGAGTTTCTTAACCAAAACAAAACAAAGCTTAGCGAGAAGGTGTATTCAGAATAGAGCCCTCACAAAGAAGACAAGCTAGATTTTAGCAAAACTCCATCCATGGTTTTGCGTTAGCATCTCACCAATCAACTCAAGAACTTCTTCCTTTTAGCCATACACTGTCTGGAAGGAAGCAAGGGATTGTTTCTGCCATACTTTATTTTTGACACCAACCTTTTTTCAAGCTGCTATTTCCCTCAGAACAATTAATATTCACCAACACCTCATCCTCCAAACTATAGTCTGCCACATATCCAAGTCATTGACTTTCTAACTCGACATCATCCTTAAAAAGCCAAATTCAGCATAAGAACAGCAGCAGAAGCAGAAAAGACAAGGTTCCATCTTTGTATTGGCCCCATGAGTCTCCCACATAATAGCTCCCTGTACATCCATTCCCACATTACTATCCACCTCATTTGACCCTGCTACATTCACTACTTCATCCCCTACAACAATCCCACATGAGCTAATATTTACACCTTCCCATGAGTCTAAGGCTTGCTTCTTAACTGAAGAAACTTTAAACTTTCCAACTCCACACTTGTATACATATCCACAGTCCCACCTCAAGAATATAAAATATACTATTCACCCTTTTCCTATCACCATTCACAACCTTCCCAAAACTTGCCTTTTGTGCCCCTCTAGCCTTTATAAACATGGATCCAAAGACCATACAGTTTTCTAGAACCACAATCACCATGCCTATATATCTTTTAGCTCACCAATTTTCCATCTAGTTCTCTCCCCTCATTTCTCACACCATCGATATCTTGCACCCTCTTTAACCCAACATCACTTTTTTGCTCCACCCTACCACAACAACAACCAAGCCCTATCCCACTAGGTGGGGTTGGCTATATAGATCCTTTTACGTCATTTGTCTCTATCCCATACTATATCATTATTTATATTTAAATAAATTTTATTTTGTTTTATTGTTGCTAACCAAGTCTTTCTCGTTTGAATAACAAAAATTAATCTCATTTTTATATGCTATAGATCGAAAGAACTTTACTCTTCAACTTCAATCCTCAGACCTGTGACATAGGCTTTTTCTTGCAAGCTTAGCCCTGAACCTTAAGATGGTAACCTGATAAATTTTCACCAAGCTACCTACAATAATAGCAACTGGAGGTAAATATTTTTTTGACTTGAATCAAGAGGAAGCCTTCACAGTTGAACTCAAGTGACACTCCATCAATGTGCTCAATTTAAGGTCCTATAAAAGGCCTTCAAGAATCAGTGATAGTGGAGCACCATCAAGAAACCATAGACCCCTGAAGAAAGGCCTTTACACTCACTCAAATCATCAAAGAAGAAAGAAAAATACCAGAAATTAGATCAACAACACAAACTCCCTGCTTGACTCTCCAATTCCTCAGCATCAAAATCTTAACCATTTTCAAAGGCATTGTTTAGCAGAAAAAAATTACCATACAAACGTATAGCATAGTCTGACTTTGTCTTCCCCAGATTGTGTCAGTTACAACCTCAGTAAGTGAAATTTGAATCTTCTGATCCTATTGACCAGACCAGATTCTTCTCCCTCATGCCACAGCGCTGTATATCAAAAAGACTGGCTTGTGACAACAAACAACTCGTGGGAGAAGTGCTAACAAAAGGGATTTGTTTTGTCGCTATCTCTCCTACTATCACCAGATTTCAAATTTCCTTCGATCTATATCCTAATGATGTTTGGCACTTTGATTATAGGTCATATTGAACTTAATAGCAAAAACATTAGAAGCAAAACATCTTGATTGTGGAAGTGATGCTCTGGAGTATTGGTCATTTGGTCTATCTACATGAAAAATAGCTAAAAGGCTTGAATATATTCTACAAGTTCATATTTAGATGTCTGGAAAAGTTTTTTTCCCGAATGAACTGTCAAAATCTTGATGTTGACTTTCAATTACCTGTACTTCAGGTTACATTAGCACATCAATAAGTGATGGCCCTGGATGCTTAATGTTAAGGTGTCCTGATCCATCCTGTGGTGCTGCCGTTGGCCAAGACATGATTGATCTCTTGGCAACCCATGAAGATAAAGAGAAGTATTCTCGGTATCTTCTAAGATCTTACATTGAAGACAACAGAAAGGTACACTTATCTTACTGCCTTTCTTATCAAATGTAAATATCATATACAGAGACAACTAATTTAGGGACATGAAAACTTTACTGAGTTCTTGATCTGCAAAAACATCATGAAATCTTTATGGGTGGTTTTGCATTTTCATAATTTTTCCCCTGTGCAGACAAAATGGTGTCCTGCTCCTGGTTGTGAATTTGCAGTTGAGTATATAATTGGCAGTGGAAGCTTTGATGTTTGCTGCAATTGCTCATATGGCTTCTGTTGGAATGTACGTATTCTTTGAGTGTATACGATTATGTTTTATTTATCTAGTTTCTGTTTGCATTAACTTTTGAGGTTGGTCAAATGCTAACACAGTGCACTGAGGAAGCTCATCGACCCGTTGATTGTGATACAGTGGCAAAATGGATATTAAAAAACAGTGCTGAATCTGAGAATATGAACTGGTAGGTCTTGGGAACAGCAAATTTGTGCTTCTCTATGTTTTCAATAATTAAAATTTATTAGTTGGATATTTTTACTCTACAATTCTTATTAAAAATTTCAAATCTTCTAACAATTGCTGGGTTTAGTGGTAATACCTCTGGAGGAATTTCTACTAAAGATCATCTGTTTGAATCTATATAATAGCACTCCCACTATTGGGAAGGACTTGAACTTGTTGTCCCTGCTCAGGGACACTTCACTGTCAAAGATTAAAAAAAAATGCCACATCTACCTCTTAAGATATAACATCAATCTTGGAAGTTTGAGTAGATTTACTTTTCAGGTTAACAATCAAAGGAACACGATTTTGAAATCATTTGTTGAAGCTCAGGAGGGTTATCCATTTCCTACCAAAATATATATGCATTTTGGTGCCCTGACCTACTTTTTACAATGTGAGAATAAGCAATGTTGTGTAATGGTCTTGCTTGCTTGCCAGGCTAGTGAACAAACCAAACTTTGATTCTATGTAGAAGTTAGTAGAACAAACTAATCATGTTCCAGAACTTCATAGGAATTTAGAATGCGGGCTTGGTACTTTCACGTTCCTATGAACTTCCTACTCTACCATGTTTGAGTATGCCATGCCTAGTGCCACACCTTGCCTGGGGTTCATCTACCAAATTGTAGATGTTGATCATTGGCTAGATATCACCCTTCTCTCGTGATATTAAAATGGGCAAACTATTAGTGTCAACAAACATAACTAACACCATATACCTCTAGCTGGCAAATAAAACAAGTTACAACGGATAGTACAATTAACGGGACATCTAACTGAAAATGAAGGCAAACAGACAATGGACCCTAATGTGCAAAGTAGGAATACAACAAAAATAGGGAAATAAGTATAAATAAGACTCAACAACAAGTATAATTGAACAATGTCAGTAGCAGTTATCCATCATCGTATATGCAACAATTTGAATTACAAGCTCATGCAACAGCTAGTTATGTAGCCATCAGTATAGTTACAAGTACATTGCGCTACAGCATGTTGTTACATGAGAGACTGCTATCAAATAGCATTTGCGAACCTATAAATATTACCCTCTCTCTTTCACATGCAACTGAGAGCAGTACTTCATATTTTATCCTGCATAACTAATGATAATAGCTATTGAAATGTAAATATAATAATTACATAATATTTAGTTGTAAATTAAAGATGATTAGTAACATTAATAATATTCCAAATTAATTATAAACATTCTTTTTGTCTAAATTATTCGTAATATCTACTTTTTTTAAAAGTATTATATTATCTTCAAAAATGAAATATATTATTCACAATATATTTATTATCTAAAATAAATTAGTGGTATTATTAATGTTATTTAACAATTTCAGATTGTTAATTTATTCTTAATACTAATTTAAGTTATTTAATAATACTTAACAACTTATTGATGATTTGATTTATGTTAATTATAAACGTATTATTTTTATTAAGACTTTGTGATATATCAATTTAAAATGATATTAATAGCAACTAATTATATGTAACCTGTTAGAATATTGTTTAGCTTAGTTAATAATAAATTATTAATTTATAACATTTAACCTTAATCAGATTCATAATATACCACATCAGCATATATTTACTTATACATAAGGTAATAATTTATACTTATATGACCTAAAAACCATAAAATTAGTTCATGGTTTAAAATATGTATCATACTGAATGACGTGGACAAAACATATTATTTTTGTAAATCATCAAAACTCGACACTAAAAGACATACGGTAATTTCTCTTATGTCACTGTACCAATTGTACCAATGAGTATTGGTGTTGTGTTGACACCTTGGCATGCCTTAGCACATTATGACATGTGTTAAGAGGAATTCAAGTAATGTTTATTATTTTTATAGCTTGTTTTGTTTTTCAAATTCTAATGCAATTGATTATATATTTTTTTACTTTTATCTTTATATGTAAATAATGTAATTGGAATAAGATTATAGGTGTAAAACATATAAATTCATCTTGACATGCATTGAAGTAAAAAATGAATAAACGTCATTTTAGACAAAATCCATGAAATTATGTCTTCCGTTTATGTGTATAAAAATGACGATAACACTGATACCATTGATATTTTTAATTAACTTAATTAGCATAGGCAACATTGGCTCATCCAATCTGAAGATATCCCTTAACTTTAGATAAGGAAAAGACTACAAAAGTGTACAGATAATGATTATAAATGGTATTTATTGCTCTCATTATGATACTTAAGTTGTCCAGAATTTTTTTTATGAACCTTGTTTCATTTTGGTGGTGAATCAAGCTTAGTTTTTTTTTTTTTTTTCTCTTACACGTAAATCTATTATCTCATTTGCTTATTCTCTCATTTGTAGGATATTGGCAAATTCAAAACCCTGCCCAAAGTGCAAGCGCCCAATTGAGAAAAACCAAGGATGTATGCATATAACCTGCACACCTCCTTGTAAATTTGAGTTTTGTTGGTAAGAATCCTATGTTCAGAAATCTAGTGTACTCGTAATGTCGTCATTCTACCTTGTGCATTGCTTCGACATGATAAGTTTTCTTGTAGGCTATGCCTTGGTTCATGGTCCGAACATGGAGAAAGGACTGGTGGCTTCTATGCATGTAATCGCTATGATGCTGCAAAGCAGGAAGGAGCGGTATATTTTTTTTCATCATTTTACTTGCTTTCTTGTGGCAGGAAACTTTTAACATTCTTGACCATTTTGTAAATCTTCTTCCTTGGCAACTGATTCCAGTATGATGAATCTGAAAGGAGAAGAGAAATGGCTAAAAATTCTCTTGAGAGATACACCCATTACTATGAACGATGGGCGACTAATCAGTCGGTATGTGAGCTTTCAACTCTTCAATCCTTTCTATATTTTTGTTCTATTACATTTTTATTTGACAGATCTCCCAAAAGGAGCACAGCAGATGAGTTTGGGTTTTCCCAAATTGCGCACTATGCTCTATTTTTTCCAAATCATGTACCTTCTCTTGCCGCATACCAAAATTTCTCTTCCACAGAGAACTAAATCAGTCATTCTCATTTGCAATTACTCTTATTGTCAAAACTTGCCCATCTTTTTTAAAAAGTTTATATCACAATGTAGATTTGTAAGATCTAGAGGTATACCAAAATTTTATTTGAATTTAAAACCAACTATCAAGGAGTTCTTGAAAATCTCCTTGATTGCCCATATCGTATTATTATCGCAAGAAAATTATATCATAGGTTTTCCATTTGCTATGAATCTCAAGTAGATTCCATTCTTTTTAAACTCATCATCTACTTTAGAGTCTATAACTGAGATGTTTTTAGTTCCAACACCATTGTCAATTCTACTACTTTCTCCCACAATACTGTTAATACCAGAACATTGACCATTAAGGGCCTACAATAGGCAACTACAGGACTCTAATGCTTGCCTAGCATTAACTCTTGTTCTAAATCTAATTTGCATCCTTGCATCGCTTTTTAGAAAAGTGCCCATAATTTTTTGCCACTTATCTCATTTCCCTTTCACTGTCCCTTCATTTCTTCATTGGTTTCATATTCTATTCTTAAGTTTGTCTCATAGGCACTCTTGCATCCAGTGTGAGGATGAGATATAGTTGAGGAAAGGAGATGGGATATTATATGCTTATGCTATATGGAATTTGATACCTTTTTCTCCTAACGAATCCACAATTCCACATAGGTTACAAATGGATATTTATAGTAAAGACATCATCTACAGACATTGTGGATTTACTAAACATGAAGGCACAAATAGTAGCTAAGGGATATAACTAGGTTTGTGGAGTGGATTACTGAGACACTTTTTCACCTTTATCTAAGATTGCTTCAGTCTCACCGTTCCTTACTTTGGCAATGTGTCATCCTTTGTCTCGCATCCAAGTTCACCTGATATGAACCTCTAAGCCACCAACCACAATCCAACCAACTCAACTACATCAAGTTATCCAATGTAACCAAAACAATTTGTTTGCGTCGAGTCACTGAGCTCTCTAAGCTTCTATGTGCACTCTACTATGCACATGTATACTTGATACATATTTCAGAAACATGGGTTGAACTTAACTTAAATCTTTGCCAAATACATTAAAATCACAAATCTAACCACTTGAGATGATTGTTGGGAAACTGAATTATCCTATAGTTGCAAGATTGAACATAGACAGTGAGAGTAATGAGTTAGTTTCTTAAAGCTTTATGTTGTGATTGTTGGTGCAATTGTCCCCGGTCAAGTTGACCATGTTGACTAAGCTTGAGCTGGATCAAATTTAAGTTTTTAGTTTCGATGTTAGACAATGTATAGGGAGATTGTTTAGTGCAATCGTCCCTGGTCATGCTGATCCGTTTGACTGAACTTGAGCTGTTTCAAGCTCATGTTTCGATGTTTGACAATAGATAGAGATTGTGTTGCAATTGTCTAACTAGGAGATTGTCGAACAGAAGTCAAGTAGGTCAAGGTTGACCAGATAGTTGA
>JBBPFP011050090.1:0-25289 GCA_037974795.1 Kaempferia galanga | reverse complement strand
TAATTAGCTATAATAATTAATAATATATTATTATATTTATTTTTTATGTGATATTTAGTTTTATATATATATATATATATATATAAAATGTCAGAATCGCTTTGCTCTCATTTATGATTCTTTGTCGTTTAGAAAAAAAAAAAAAAAACCAAGCACTACATCCGTAACATTTATTTCATCAGCGTGAACAAACAAGTGTTGCCTGATCAACGAATCATGTTGTCTTCCCAAATAGCCTGGTGCTTCATGTGCGTGTTGTTGGCCCGCATCATTTTGTCCATCGATAAGTCTCGCCGAATCACAGTCTTGGAATCATTTAATCCGCCAAATTTAGTTCCGTTTGCCAAAATTTGCCCCTGAACAAACAAAAACAGGTGTGAAAAGAGGTCACGAAGGCAACTCTGAGTTGGTGCTGGTACGTGATGTTACCATAATCAACTACGCTTTTAAGACGTAGCTACATTGGTGGTAGAGGGTTTTAGTCGCGGTTGCTATAAATAATCTTTCTATTTAGGAGGTGTAATTGTGAACGCTATCACATTTTGTATCGATCAATTATGATAAAATGTCTTTACTAGTTGACACAGTTGATATTTACGACTAAGAATCATTTTCAAGTTGCTAGTTTCATGACCCGCATGTGAGGCTTTGGCACCGAATTATATCATTATATTTGTTTTTTTCCCATAAGATTTGGTGACAATGAGAGTGATAATTAAGGCGGAAAGGAATTATTAAGAATTTTGTACTCATTGAATTAAAGCATTAATATCTATAAAGCCCAACAAAAACCCAACTAAACCCACGCGAGTAAGCATGCATGGATTATTCACATGCATGGTATGACGGGTGTGTGCTCTTCCTTCTCTCTCTCCCCCACTCTCTCTCTCTGTAGCGCTGCCCGCATAAGAAGTGTCATATGTAGTATTTGGCATTTGGAAAAGAGCAGGCGAAGCGGAGAGGAGAATTGCTTTGCTGCCCTACTCGATAAAAGTCCCACCTTTGTAGCGTCTCCTCCTCCTCCTCCTCCTCCACGCCGCTGCATCTCTGCCGCCCCTCTTTGTCCTCCCGATCCCAATCGCTCGTTCAATTCAGCCTCGCGATGCATCGTCTGCTCGTCTTCCTGGTAACCCCCCTTCTTCCGGGGTCCGATCGCCGAGCGGTGTGCATCTTCGATCATTTTCTTACCCTTTCTTTCTTGTCGTGCTCTCTTCGTTCTGTTCCTCGTTGGATCTTTTTGTTGGCGATGGATTTTCGATTTTGTTCCGGAAAGTTGGGTTTTCCGCACCGTTCATTATTCTGTTTCTCTTGGTCCGGTAAGGAGATTGGGTTTAGCTGTTGCTGTGATTTATCTGCATTGGGTGGGAACTGTTTTTTTTTTTTTTTGATACGATCATATTCAGTCTCACTTTGTTTTGTTTTGAGATTATGTATGAGTCGGTCTGATAGTGGTCAAGGTCCAGGAAGTGGTTCTTTCTTTTTTTTCTTGCAGTTCATCTGTCCTTTTGCGCATACGATTCTTTTCAACTAAATTCATGCAGCGCAACTGCGTCTCGGACGTGAAAGCATTGTTTAAATGCGTTATTTCACATTACCTCTGTTTCCAACATGTACAATTGTGTGAAACAGAGGATTAGGGATTTGGTCGCACTCTGAAAATTGACAGGTTATCTTTTTCTTTTATTTTTTCGTTCAGCATTTGCTTGCACTGGCTTGATAAGTCACTTGCTTCGAGTTTGTGCTAATAATTCCATACTATTTTGGTTTCTGTGGCTTGTGAGGGTTAATCACAGTTTCCGGGTTATATGTACTGTATCTCACTGAAATCTGCGTAGTAATGTGTTGAGGCCTTGAGTCTCATTCAAAATTGATTTCTTAGAGTGCTTAATTATACAAGTGTGCTTATATTAGTTGTTCGTGTTTGTGCATCAGTGAGTTGAGCTGATGTTTGGTGCGTACTGTGAGAATCCAAGCCCTTGCAATATGGAAGTAGAAAGCATTGTTCACGATTATGATGATTTAGACAGGCTTCTTAGGGAGATACCAAATGCTACAACAGGAAATCATAATGATAGTCTACCAGTCCGTAGCAGTGCCTTGCTTGGATGCCAAACAAATTCTGCATATCAGCTTAAAAATCCTTCTTCGAGTAGTTTGTGTGACTTGTTCAATACTTCTCAAGCTGCAAAAGCCAATGGTAAAAATTCTTTAGATGACAACTCTTTGATTAAAACACCATTCAGTCAGGAAAATTCTCATAACTACTATCAAACGTTGGGTGCGAGCGTTGATCAAGATACACTCATATTTCCAGACGAACAATCCTTAACTTTGGCATTCCAGGATATGAGCTTTAAGGATACAATTTTAGGCAAGTTAGATAATCTGCATTTGGAAGGCGATCAAGTATCAGTTAATCACCCTTTGTCACCGGATGCAGATTATTCAGCAGACCTAAATAATGTCTCTTCTGGACCTGAGTTGACTGAAAATCCAATTATTGTGCCACATGCAGTGCCAAGGGAAGTGCATCCACCCATTCTGATATCAGAAGATCACACTACTTTCCACACAAATCTTGAACCTAATACACAAGATAGAGCAGTTGGACATACTGATCCAGTGTTCTTTAAGCACAATTGCCATCACCCTATGAATGTGTTAGGCGATTACACTAGGGAATGGCGAGACTTCCCAAATTGCTATTCTTCGATGTTTGTAAATCCTGGAATCCGTTCCTATTCAATGTCTAATGTTCCTATTCAGGGGTTTGAGATTCCATCCTCGCAACTACATCAACAATGTTGCAGGGATTCCTCATGCTCTGATAATATCCATCATCAGCATCTAAGTCGGTTAATGCAGTTTTGCAATGTGGAGTCTGAGAGAACCTATAGAAGTACTCTTGAGTTTCATCGTCAATGTCGAGATGGACATGCTCAAAGAGGGGCAAACATGGGTACTTGGCTTTTATCTAGCAATGAACCACAGCCCCAATTTTGCATGCCCTTTAGTCATCAGGCTGATTTAAATCCTTATCAAAATGTTAATATGGCCAAGGGAAGATATAATCAGCCGAGTCTTTCTTTGCCTAAAAGTGGTAACCTTGGCAGATACCATCTTAATGGATATTCCGGTCAGTACGACAGCTTTATGATTCCACACCGGATGAAAGAACCATCTCGTATGCTATGTAATAATGGCAAACGTTCCCATGGACATGGAGTTCCGAACAGATTTGGTGAACAAATATTTCCTGAACAATTTGTGACAAAATTACACGGAGGGAATTCGTTACGATTTTCTAGATCTGGTTCTAATGGATGTGATCAACTGATCCAACCCACTGACAACACAAGGAGGTTTAGTCCTAATACTAAGCCCAGCTGCATATTTCAGTTTGATCGTGCCCAAAACTTGGATCTTTCAAGATTCCAAGGTTCCTTTCTTGAGAATTCCAATCAGAAAATGGAATCTTCATCACCACAATTCAAAAGTGATTCATTAAACAATTTGATTGGTCAAATACATTTTTTAGCCAAGGATCAGAATCACTGCCGTTCCTTGCAGAGCATATTTGATAAGGGAAAACGTGAAGATTTCGATAAGATATTTGTTGCACTCATCGATCATGTTACTGATCTTATGACTGATCAGTTTGGAAACTATTTTCTTCAGAAGCTTATTGAGGTTTGTAAAGAGGATCAAATAACACACATGATTTTTAAAATTTCCCAGAGTGATGGTGAACTCTTTCGAATCTCCTGCAATCAACATGGGTAGGAGTCTGTTTGATGTGTATGCTGTACCAAAAGTTGATTCTGTATTAATTTGTTTTCATTTATTGCAACTGCAGAACTCGTGTAGTACAAAAGATAGTGGAAACTATGAAAAATGAAGAGCAATATTCTATGATTGTTTCAACTCTAAAACCTGATTTTGTCTCTCTGATAAAGAATGCCAATGGTATTCATGTTGCACAATGCTGTCTGGAATACCTTTCACCTAGATTCAGAGAGGTAACTGTGCTTAAATGCAATTACTATCTCTTTTTCTTGTCTTTTCTTTTCCCCCTCTCATTACCACTTTTTAAATGCAATTGGCCTAACTTATCTTTCTTATCAACAATGCTAGAAGTCACATTCACAAATTTACATAGGCAAAAAATATGGACATGTTCAAAGACCCCAATATAATCTTTAGTTAGATAAATTGGAATTGGTTAGTTGAAGCTATGAAGGGTAGTGGTAGACCAAAAAACAAACAAACAAACAAAAAAAATTAATGTAATCAAAAGTGAACCTCAAATAGTTGGATGAACATGACTTATGTTATTATTATCATTGCAGAGAAGACACAAAATATACGTAACTTATCTTTTTTTTTTATTATTTTTTTGCAACATGCAATGCAGTCTCATGAGCTATGTACTAAAGATGACACACACAATGTTCACTTATCATACTTACAGGTCATGATTTCTGGCTGATATTAACTTGGCAACAAGAAAATGAATCAAAATCTAATAGAAACTTTTTCTGATTAGAAAAGTAAATTCATTTGTCAAGATTTATCTATATGATAAACAAGTTCAAACTTCACAAAAAATAGCTGTAATGTACCAAATTGAAACTGACATTTCCTAGTTTCTGTAATTTATTAATCATTTATAGATGAAAAATGTTTGGCGGTGACATGGGCCATCCAGATTTTGTCATACACACCTTGAATAGCCAATCATCCCGTTTTAACAAGTAGGATTTTACTGCTTTCTGTATATCCAGAGTTTGATAAACCAACTTATGGGGATGTTTAGTTATGACTATGTTTTGTCCAAACTATATTAGGTACTGTAATTTTATGCTGTCAAAGAACCAGATACATATTTCATGATATATTATGGCATTATCATTTGTGTTTCTTCCTTGGCTGGTTAATTTTGAATGTTTGAATTATCCAATAATGTTAAACCTATGCATTGGTCAAGTTCTTTCAAGTCTTCTAATTTTGCAAATATTCTAGCGAATCATGCATTTGAAATTATGCCATTTTTTTGGTCATATTTTAGTTTTGTTGGAATTTGTGTTGTAGCCCCTGGATAGAGGAGGAATTAGTGTTTCGTGATACAGTGCCAACCTTTGTTGGCCAGCAAAGTTTTAGTTAGATACATACACTGCAGTATTAGTTTATCAATGCACTATCTAGATCATTTCTCGTATGTGCCCACATTTGTTTGGCGTCCAACTTAAGTTGAAAGGTCATGTCGTATTTCAATGTTTCTTCCGAAAGTCATAATTACTTTGTAGTTTATACGTATATAGCTTAAACCTCCTTCTGCACAGTTACCAATTTACGTGTGTTCAAATCCTTTGAGAATTAACATTTGGCACTGATTTTTGTACTTTTTGTTATCCAAAAATAATTTCATTGTAATTGTAAATTGATATTCTTGGTTTTTATATTTTCTTTTGTTTATTTGTATATGTTGTTGAGATTTTTCTCCTTGTAGTTCCTTTTTGAACCTGCAGTTTCTAACTGCATTGAGCTAGCAAGAGATCGTCAAGGCTGTTGTGTGCTTCAGAAATGCATGACAGAGTTGGATGGGGAGCAGAAACTACGTTTAGTTTCCAAGCTTGTTGCTCAAGCTCGTGTCCTTTCGGAAGATCCTTACGGGTAAAGTTTGTATCTACCTTCATTTATCTTTTAATAATTTGAAAATATGACTCTACTGGACGAACCTTAATGGTCCGTCATCGGTGATTTCCTTTATATGTAATATGAACATTGCGTTTGCCATAGGTCCAGAAATTACTGCAAAATCTTGGTCCGTTTAAACCAATTTTCTTTTGAAGTAGAAAATTTGTCAAATATATAAGCAAATTATACATCATGCTTTTTCAACATGTTTTTTTTTAATCATTCGTAGGAACTACGTGGTACAATTCATCCTTGGCCGAGGTATCCCATGGGCAACTACTAAGATATTGGACCAGCTGAAGGGTCATTTTCATAGGTTATCTATTCAGAAATATAGTAGCAATGTCATCGAGAAGTGCCTCAAATATGCAGGGGCTGAAAGACGCGCCGATATCATTTATGAGTTGATTAATGATCCTCGTTTTGTTGAGATCGTGCAGGATCGCTTTGGGAATTTTGTGGTTCAATCTGCATACAGAGAATGCAAGGTTGAATTTCTTAAACTGGATTTATGAGAATCTTATATCTTTTCCTGACATTAGATTCCTTTTCTTAATTAGGGTGTGATTCGAGCTGCTTTGAGCGATGCGATCATACGGCTCGAACCCTTGCTCCGCCTTAATCCTTATGGTAAAAAGGTTCTCTCCAGCACCTGTTATGGTAAATAACTTGTATCGCGCTACTGGCAACCACCCGGATTTTGGCATCATTTTTGCATCAGGCCTAGAAACACTTTTTGCAAATAACTGTATGATACGTAACACAGAAAGGAGTTTCAGAGACTCAGAATCCAACTTCCAAACTATGACAAAATAGCACTAAAGAAGTTCTATAGTATTTCTTTTTTGTTTAAACTTATTGCTTATAGGTTTCACTATCTGCTATTTATCTACAAGGGTAATCTTGTTGCCAATGGGCGGGAGAGTTGTATAACAGAATGCTTATTGTTGGTTATTTCTCTGAGCATCGCGCTTCACCTTTGTAGTAACTCCGTGTTTGGATCTTTGTAAATAGTTTTCTTTAGTTGCATTAATATCTAGTCTTTTTTTGAGGTGCAAATGAGGTAAGCCAAGCTAAATTATATCGAGCTCTAGTTGAACTCAAACATTATTTATGAATATAAAAAATATTATTTAATCTTTTAATCGACTGGCTATTTTTATAATTTATATTAAAATTTTAATATATTCGTGAAATTCATTCTATTTCTTTATTTTTAACTTGTTTTACAAAATTAGACAAACTAAACTGCGTCTCCATATTCACGTTCGATTCTGGCATGATTCACATGTTCTGTCAGGCTCAGTTAGAAACTTCTTTTCAGCCCAAGCCCCAGTTCAAATCCTCTGGACCAGGGATCCCTGGTCCAGAGGATTTGAGCTGAGCAAGCCCATAGTGAACTCGGCGGGCTTAGTCTGTCCTATGCCAAGTTGATTTCTAACTGCCCCTCAAAACCCTAGTCCCTTAAAAACCCTACACGATAAAGGTCGACGCGACGGCGACAGCAGCGGATCAACACCAATAACGTGACCAGGCTTCCTCCGAAACGAGAATGCGTCCTCCAAGGGGCGGCGGCAGCTTTAGAGGCAGGGACGGGGGCCGAGGTGGTGCCAGAGGTGGACGATTCGGCGGGCGTGGCGGTGGCGGAAGAGGGCGTGGCGGTGGTTACGACGAAGGCCCGCCCTCCGAAGTTGTAGGTGCGTTTCTTCTTCGTTCCCTCCTAAAGATACTTTTTTTTTTCTTTTAGTTTCGATGGGGTTCGCGTTTTTACCATCTCAATCCGTTTGGCTGTGCAAATTGGTGCAGAAATTTCTACCTTTCTCCATGCGTGCGAGGGGGATGCCGTCACGAAGCTCACGAACGAGAAGATACCTTATTTCAATGCTTCGATATACTTGGAGAACAAGACTCAGATTGGGAAAGTTGATGAAATTTTTGGCCCGATAAACGAATCGGTAATAGCACAGCTTCTTTGAGCGCTGTCAGTTTAGAATATCCTTAGCCAGTCTGACTCGTTCCTTTATATATAATTATCCATGCAGTTTTTTTCGATCAAGATGTTAGAGGGAATAATAGCGAATTCGTATTCACCTGGCGACAAGTTCTTCATTGATCCTGCCAAATTGCTGCCATTAGCACGATTTCTTCCTAAGCCAAAGTATGCAGAAATTTAACTTTATATGTTGTTCACTGACCATTCATATAGCATATATATCAATTACTGTGATCATGGAATTTATCTTTATTTTTGTGGATTATTGTTGTTTAACCTGTTTTAAACAACATGCATCATGATCTGCTGCTGTACATACTGGTAGCTAGTAATATGTTTTGTGCACTGCATGGGTTGGCGAATTTCCTTGTTATTAATTGCTGAATTGCTGTATCTATTACAAATGTTGGGAGAACATTTGTGTACACATTTTTCACTTTTGGTCATGCCAACATAATGCCAATTGTACATGCTCTGATTATATGTGCCATCATGAAGTTCCAGGCCATTCAGTAATTCATCTATTCAATCTAACATCTGTTAATGTTGTCATCTGCTGTATGTCTTTGTTTCAATTATTATGTGCACAACTTATTCTTTAAATGACACATATGGAGAATTTTGGTTTTGTTAGAGTTGGCATCCTGTGTATGATTTAGTATCCGCTTGCAGTTTTGCATCATGGGAAACATTGTATTGCACTTCCATGTGAATAAATTGAAGTTTTTTTTTTGGTTTTTAAACCGTCTTTTTAAAGTTCTTACTAGCATGAAGCCAACTAACAAAACCGCTACTATCTTTGTACATCAGAAATTTAATAAACCATGACATAAAGACACTCCATTTAAACAGTGTGAAGCTAACTTGGAAACTTAAAACATACCTACAGGACATAACTTTAGCAGATTTAATTCGTTCCTTTAGAGTCAATAATTTGAAGTTAAAATAATGTAATAGTTCACTATATTCTGCACTAGAGGGTTATCCACATCTATTTTTGAACTGAAATTTGTTGGAGATTTATGTTTTCCTTTTGTTAGTAATCTTGTGTCAAATACTTTTGTTCCCGCATTTACTATGATGAATGGTGCATCCAACAATTTATGCACTTCAGATTTCAGAAATTAATCAATTATATGCATTTGCTTCAACTAATATTCATAATTAACAACTGCAACATTATGGCCAAGTGAAAATATGTCTGCATGTGAAGATTTATATACACCATTCTGCATTTTCATCCAGGTTTGTAAACTTACCTTGATGTTCTAAATTCCTTTGTGCAGGGGGCAAGAGGCAGCTACAAGAGGTGGACGTGGCGGAGGCTTCCGTGGAAGGGGTGGCAGTCGTGGAGGTGGACGCGGCGGAGGCTTTCGTGGAAGGGGTGCCCCTAGGGGTGGTAGAGGGGGTCCGCCTAGAGGTGGGCGTGGTGGCTTCAGAGGCCGTGGAAGATCATAGTGTAATGCATGCTTTGATCATTTGTATCTGGTGTACCCCTTCCATTTGCCTCAAGTTAGATGCACTAGGATTAGTCTAGTGTATGCATCGTGATTTTTACATCTACTTAGACATTGCCTCTGAATTTAGCTTGGACTTTATCAGTCATTCAGAGTCCTTTTCCGTTCATGAATATCAGTATTTATCTAGTTGAGGTGATGCTGATATCTGCTATGTAGTGAATGACTGAGCAAAAGGTTAACTTATTGAACGCTACATAACCTTTAAAGCTTTGAAAGAACAACATATGTATTATTGTCATGTGTGATAACAATGGTCAATTATCGCATAGGTACAAGATCTATATAAATATTGATATACCATTTGTTTGTAACTGTTCTAATTGATTAGTTTCAATTAATATAATTAATTTTATAACTGTTAGTATTGATTAGTTCTAATATGAAATGTTGTGAGTTGAGTTTTAGAAGAAAAAAAAAATTAAATTCAATAAATCACATGTAATGCTGGCAACAGGATTTACAGTAATATAGGACTAATCGATGCATTAATTGTGCTTTTATATCAGATTTATTAGAATTTATTTCAAACATTATGTAAGCCTTTATAGCAACTTATATATAATTAATAATTATAACTGCATTTCGATATCACCCATGAAACATTTAGAGGACGTGGTAGTCTGTCACAATCTTGATGGGTCGAAACTGTACTGAAATATTTAACGTGACTACCGGAAAACTGGGGGCCATTCCTTATTCAATGGGGGGCATGCGTTTACTGGCATGCTGATCGGATAAATACAGCTGATTGGATAAGCAAGCCATGACCGTGGGCGGCCCCCACCAAAACTGATCGGTTTCACTAACTTTCTAGAGCCACGTGAATTGCTGCACCCTTTCTCGAACCTATTGACGTGGCACCGCCAACAGAATCGAATGAGGGTGATCCAAGGCGGGAAAGAACGGTAGCGAAGTTTTATGGATCCGCGTAATCGAGACGCGTGACACGGCACGCTGTGATTACGCGGAGGAAAGTGGTAACTTGAGTAATTAAGTCGAAACACCGAGCCGCTTTAGTTAGCTTCGATATTGGTTGGTGGATACTGGATAGGAGCCACGGACAGGGCTCGCTTCCCGACGCGGCGTCGTCGTCGTCCCGAAGCCACCGAAGAAGGCGAAGGTTTAGTTGATAGAAGAAGCCATAGGAACTCGATGAAGAACATATTTAGGAAGCGTAGCCATCACCGGCCCAACGAGGTCCCCTCCGCCTCCTCCACGGTGGCGGCTCAATCGCCCGCGGCCGCTGCCTCCCCTTTGTGCGCATCCGACCACCGGGACGCAGCGTCAGCAACGTCTCCGACCACCCAATCCTCGGTTGAGCCACCGTGCACTACTTCCTCTGGGGATGACCCGCAGGACTACTTCTCGTCGGAAGAGGAGTTCCAGATGCAACTGGCGCTTGCGATCAGCGCGTCGAATTCGGAGTTGAAGGGCGATCCTGATGGAGACCAGATCCGCGCGGCCAAACTTCTGAGCCTGGGGAGGGAACGGATCCAAAAGGATCAGGAGAGCTCAGCGGAATTGTTGTCGCGGCGCTATTGGGTTAGCCCTCTGAATTCTTTTGATCTTGGGTGATGAAATTGGACTTGTTTTTCGAGTATCATCGCAAGACTGAGGGTTTTATCAGTCAGATTTCTAAATTTAACTGAAAACAGTCAGTGAAATCTTGACATTGTGTTTTGGGCATGATTAGGGCTTGCCATTATAGTTTCAGATAAGAGGAAGCTCCTACTTATTCCTCTGATTCTATGATGTTTGTTCGAATTCTGAGGGTCATGTATTTTTTTTTTGTCGCTTTTCTTTCATGGAGGTGCAGAGGATACCATGATTTATTTGATCACTCGGAATCTCTCTTTAATTTGCCTTTTGGAAGTATTGATTGTCTGCGTACTCTATGCAGGATTACAATGTACTTGATTATGATGAGAAAATTGTGGATGGGTTCTATGACGTTTATGGGCTCTCAGGAAATTCTGCAAGTCAGAAAAGGATGCCATCACTAACAGATCTCCAAACAAGCATCGGCGATTTAGGTTTTGAAGTCATTGTAGTCAACCGTGCAATTGACCCTGCATTAGTAGAGTTGGAGCAAATCGCTCAGTGCATTTCGTTAGGATGCCCTACTGCTGACATCGCGGTGTTGGTGCAAAGAATATCTGAACTGGTCATGGGCCATATGGGTGGTCGTGTTAGAGATGCCAATGACATGCTAGCAAAATGGATGGAAATAAGTACTGAATTGCGTAGCACACAGCAGACAAGTTTGTTACCCATTGGCTGCATAAAAGTAGGATTATCTCGGCACCGAGCTCTACTGTTTAAGGTTAACTAATCTGTTATTTTTAATATTTTTTGTGTGAGATCAATGTGCATTGTGCTCCACTTTATCATAAGCTAAATTGATATTTCACTGGATTATAAGACTGTCAAGTAGTTCGATCTACATTGTGCATGCACATACACACTGCCTTCATCACTAATTACACATTTGTAAAAGTTTATTTTGAACTAGCATATGGTTATGGAGCTTTGCTTCTTATTGAGTTACAACAAAAAACGAACTTGTTATTCAGTTTTGCTGGACTTGCACATGACTACTCTGATCAATGTAGCTGTGTTGTATGCAGTTCAACTAGAAGTGCATTTGAAAGTTCACTTCAACAATCTACTACTTCCTAATTTCTATTTATATACTTTATTATGGATCATTCACACTTATGAAAAAAATATTTATTCAACTTCCTACATAACTAGCTATTTTTAATGTGGTTGTGACTCTGATGTTTGAATGGCTGGAGGAACTGGTTGTCTAATTTTATATTTTACAGTCTCTCTAATTCACAATTGCCCAAAGGATGAAACTTTCTCTATGCTAATATACCAATTAAGTTTCTCTTGGCCTGTAGATATTTTTGATTTCACTCATGGAGATTCTCTTTTGATCCTATCCAGTTACCATGACATGATAATGTAGGTTCTTGCGGACAATATTGGCATTCCTTGCAGACTAGTTAAAGGGAGTCATTACACGGGTGTGGATGATGATGCCATTAACATAATAAATTTGGATGAAAGGTTTGCACTTGCATTATCCTCCTTCTGCTAGTATTACATTAATATTTTGCTTCTCAGCATCTCCTTATGGATAATTTGGGGTTATTTCCTATTGAAGAACTTTATTCCATGATTTAATTTCCAGATATGAATTTTACATCAATCTAATATAGGTATACAATCCAATTTATTCTCTTTGTAACACTTTTTATCAAGTTCATGATTTATAATATGTTTCAAGCTTGTTGCTAATATAATTGACTCTAGAACCCCCATGAGGCACCGCAACTTGTAAGAAGACCAATGCATTCACAGCTATTATGAAGCTATACAAATTGCAAATACATCTCTAATCAGGTGATAAATAAATTTTCTATAACACATGTGCCTAATAGCTCAACTAAGAAGAGTCGACTTTCGCTTGTTCCTACAAGCACTTTAGAATCATTGTTTTATGCAGTGATAGAAAGAAACTGTGATGGAAGAGTGTGTGAATGTGTTGGTATTATAATGTTAGATGCTTTATCTTTCAAAATTTCCCAATTTTTATATGTTATACTCATCCTAAGACTATTATTTATTTTCACTTTCACTAGGCTGCATACTTCGCATTCATCTTGTGACTACCATTTGCCAGAGATAAGTGAGTCTTAGTTTCTTCCCAAAGTTAAAGATCTGGTGAGGGAAGTCATTTTTAGAGGCCTATGTTTTATTGATGAAGAATTGCTTGTTGGTAAAATAATAATATGCGAGAAGGTAAATTGTAAGTTTGAAACTTTGATATATGTACATGGTGAAAATTATACCTCTATAACTGGGATAGATATAATGTCTAAGGATGAAAACATAACTTTGTAGCTTGGATTTAATGTAAATCAAATTGTATATTAGATTGATATATAATGTAAATTTGTGACTTTCTTTTCCAATTTAGACCAATATTGATCCATGTAGCAGTTTTGCCAATGCTATTGCATATACTTAATGAGAAATGATATGCAAAGAGAAAAAATCTTAGAGAAAAGCTCAGGGATGGGCACATAAATTCATGGCCCACCATTTTCACTTTCTGTCACTTTATGTGTCTATCCCATCACTTTATGTGTCTATCTCTAAGCTTGTCTTTGGGATTTTTTTCCCTATGCGTGTCATTTTTCATACTTAATCTAGTCCCAATTGATAAAGGAGGACACTAGATGAATTCAGAGGGTCTAAGGAATACAACAGGGGTTCATATTTAGGATATGGCAAATTAGTTATGGGCCTAAATTATTTAAAATTGAAAAAAACATTGTTGTAGGGAACACAAATGTTGTCCACATTTGAGATTTGGGTGATATGGTTTATGTAGCAGTTTTCATAAAACTGTTGTATATTCCAAAGTAGGTGGTTCATATTTGAAATTTGGCCAGCCCTGTAAGGCCAAAATCAACATCTACATATGGACATCATCTAGGGCTCTGACAATAGAATAATTGCATGAACTTCAAATAATACAAAATCTAAACTTGAATAAAGCATGTGACAAGCATAAACCCTAAAACTCCTTAAAATGATGCAAAATGCTAAAACTATATACCATAAAATGATAATACAAAATCTAAACTTGTATAAAGCATGTGACAAGCTAAACCCTAGAACTCCTTAAAATGATGCAAAATGCTAAAACGATATACCATAAAATGCATCAAACTTGCCACTAAGCTCTGAAGGACTGCTCACAATGTTCCTTGCAATTTTGTCAACGGTTTGAGATAATCTCATTGGGCGGTGTGACAATGGGTTAATTGCAAGCATGAATGAAATATAACGGGCAGCAATACACTACTGTGAGTGGGAGTAGTGGGAGTGATTTTGACATGCGGTAATGACAGGGTTAGGGTGATGTGTCTATGGGTTGAGCTTTTCGTCTGATTTTATTTTTGATGGGCAGGTGGCGGTAAGTGGTTTTGTTGGTTTAAAAGGCTAAATTTAGTAGAAGTAATTTTTTTTTTTTTTTTTTGCCCTTTTTATAATGGAAGTGCTAAAGGATATAACTACTTCACATGTTATCTCATCAGATCATTACTGGTACAAGCAAAACAAGCCATCGTACCAGCTTCTATCATGTTGTGACATGATAATTTTTTTTGATTATATGTATTTTATCATTGAGGGAGCTGTTGATGACCCAGTATTAGACTCTCTGATGATATGGAAGTATTTTTCAGGTTCCGTATTTCAAATATTTTGAGTAAACAGATTGTAGAAGATACCATGGACATTGTGACACTAATATTTACTATCTTCATCATGTTAATTTGCTTTTAGTGTGTACAGCTGTTTTGATAATTTGCAACATAATAAAAAATGCAGCCACTAGTTGCTATATTTACATGGTTGTCACATTGCCTATTTAATTACTCATCAAGAATCACATTGCAATGTACTAGGGAATTCTTGGTTGATCTTATGGCTGCTCCAGGCACCCTAATTCCAGCTGATGTACTCAGTTTAAAAAATCCGTCTTCAAATCCAAGCATAAATATAAGTATGAACTCATGGTCAAGCATACCAGAGGATGATTTTTTCAAGGACAAACTTTTGAATAGCGAGTTTAAAGGTCATAATGCAGTTCCATTCCTGGGTGATATTAAAGCTGTAGATAAGAGAACAAGATATGAAAATTCAACTTGGATACCTTTGGTCCAAAGTGATCATACTGGTGAATCCTCTACAAGTAATGGAAGTATATCACGTGGCTTGTTGTCTATACGAGATGAACATGATCAGACTACATCTACCAGTATCACTTCCTCAAAGCAGAAGGGAGTAGTTGTTGCTGCTTCTATAGATGGAAATAGTTGGGAAAAAAGAAAGGTCAATGCAACTTTGAATCCACAAGATGCTTTAGATGTGACAAACCTTTTTGCTGATTTGAACCCTTTTGGGGGAACTTTAGGTGCAAAAGCTGCTCCACATCCCAAAGCTACTGATAGTTCAAATAGTGGATACCAGAGACGCAAAGAAAATATCGCTGTAGGACCTGGACGATCGCAAGTTCCATTGGTTTGGAAAGGGCGTTCTGCTTGTAATGAGATTTCTAGCACAAAACAGAAAAATTTGGAGTCATCAAATCCTCAAAAGAATTTTGTACCTCAAACTGCATCATCTAAAATGCCTAGTTCTACTGCAAAAAGTAGTAGCACTTCAACCAATGTTGCTGGGTTATCTGTCATCGTTAATTCTCTTGAAAACCAAAGTAGTAGTACTTCTATAGGTATGGGATATGGTTCCCCAGAATATGCCAGGCCAAGTAAAGATTCAGAAAAAATGGTGCACCATCACTTGTACCATGGCAGTGATAATCAAACAGAAAAAACATTTAAAAACCTCCAACCATCTGCAGGAAAGAATTTGGATGATAATGACAACAAAATGGTTAGTCTAAATAGCCAATTAAGTGAATTACAGGAACATAAAACAAATGTTCCTGAGAAACAAGTTCATCAAAAACCTTCTCATGATAGATGCACAGAAACAAATATGAACACTGTTGATCAAGAATCTTCTAGTTTTCCAACTGTATCTCCTAGCATTTATGAGGAATCTTCAAATTATTCACAAGTCCAGCTGAGCAAGCTTGATCCTGTGCTAGATGATGTGGCTAACTGGGAAATTCCCTGGGAGGAACTGGTAGTTGGCGAGAGGATTGGTTTAGGTACTTGTCGAACTCCTTTTTTTCCCCAAAAATTCAGTTTAATCATAATTGTCTAAATGCCTTTTTTATTGTCATTATGGCTCACTTGTAATTCCTAAACAAAGTTGTGTTGCACTTTACTTCTATTGAATGTACTCCTTGCCCAGCAACTAAGAAATACTCTGTCCAACTTGAGCTTACCTCGGACATGACCTTAATACTGATGCTTAGATATTGCACCTTATGTTTTTTGTGATCCTCTAGCCCTTCTGACTTTTGTTTTCTTTTACTTCTTTTGAATAATGCTGGTGTTGCTTCTCTTGTTACTCAGTTTGATGTTGAATAAATAATTAGTTGATTTTCCCTATGATTAGGTTCATATGGAGAAGTGTATCGTGCTGATTGGAATGGAGCGGTGAGTTGTATTTTATTGTAATATAGTAATATCAAAATATTAAGTACGAGGTATATCATGCATATTGTTTTTTCATGAATTCTTCTTTTGCGTATTCTTACAGTTCCTTTATCCATTTTGACTTCACAAAATATTTTCCAAATATTGTTTCTGGTTTATACAGCTAATGATGGTGCATAATTTAAATCGGTGAAAAGAATTTAGTTGGTGTGACTTGGGTGCCTTTCCTATTACATTGGTTGTTGACGGAAGCTTACTTTATGTGAACAATGGATAGAGTAAATGAACAAGCTTTGGAAGTGAAAAAAATCAATTTAATACTCTTCATCATTTTAAATTAAATTTTAAAAAATGTTAAAATAGGTGTTGTCTATCTCCAATTATGCAACTAATTTCCATTGTTGTTGATCTTGAACGATGCTCAATTTTCCCTCTTTATCTTAAAGTAAAGACTTTTATCTAAGGTTTAAAAATCTCTTCACGTGTCAATTCTATGTCTGTCAGTCATTGCTTCAAACTTTTAAATTAATAACAGCAAGGTCTGTCTTACTTTAAGTTGTTTTATTTCCTTCCTCCATGAGATGGGTTGAAACCCATCCGAAAGAAGATAGAAATGGGGCATTGGCAACATTCTTGGCTTCTTCCTTGAGCTAAATGTCAAACCACTCCATGTTTCGATTAGCTAGCTGAACAATATTTGTCAGTGCCAATTATGCTCCAGATCAGCCAACTAAATGATATTGTTTGTGCTGATTCCCCTCCACATTTCAGTTACCCAACTAGATGATGTTTATCTATGTCAACCAACGCAACATTCTTAACCATGGTTTTACATTTGAGTTGAATTAGCATAGTACTCCTAGATTAAATAAAAATTTGAGGGATATTTTAAAGCCACATTTTGATCTTTATCTAATTATTGACATAGGCATAGTCTCTTTCCAATTTGGGACCTAGTTTGAGATGTTAAAAGTGCTATACAAGTGGTTTAAGCATTGCTAATTATTTTAAACATCGAGTACCAGAACTCTTCTATTACATCTTAACTCTCTTGTTTTTAAGGGTAAACAACAGTCAAATTTAGAGAAAATCTAATTTAATGTGAGTATTTTTGTTAGGGAGAAATGTTCAATACAGAGTTCATCTAAAATTAGCCCCGTGTAAACATAAGTCGGAAAGCTAATTTGCATAACAAATAATCAACACACGCTTTATATCATTCCAGAATGTAATATATATGTAGATCCTTCTCCAGATTTATAAACCAAGAGAGTAAGATGTGTTTTAGATGACTAAGTCAAGATTCTGAAGCATATCTTTATATTATTGTAGATGTATAATGTATTATTATAGTAAACATTACTTAAACTTAATCATCCTTGGTAGTGTTGGTGATGCCAAAATAATGAACTTCTAATATCTGTTGTATATGAAAATCTTAGTTGTAGTATGCATGTCATAGCATTATAATAAATTAATATAGATATGCTAATAATATTTTAACTATATATTTTGTAATGTTAGCCAATTAATTAATCAACCAATTTGCTGTATGATGAATGTCTAACATTTTCATTTCTTTTTGGTGGGATATTTTAGAGTACGTATTGGATCACTCTCAAATTCACTTATAATTTTAATCATGAACTTTTATACACTATATTGCATTTGTGTTGGAGATTGAGTATTTTTAGAGATGAAAGATCTTTATCGGAGTATGCTATCTATTGCCTATTCTAGTGATTGAAATACCATTCCGTGCCGCCCGGTATGGACAATTTTTGACGACGGAGAGAAATCTGCACCCTACCCGTGACAATTTTGCGTGCGTCACACTTGTGTGCTGCTTGCCAGAAGGTGAGTTGGAGGGTCGGAGGCGTCCCAAAGGTGTTGTAGGATCCCTCTGGTGCCACAGGAAGCGTCATGGGACGCCTTCGACGCCGCATGTCCCCCAACACGCGATGCCGCCTGAGGGAGTTGTGAGTGAGATGCTCCTGTTCACTAAAAAAAAAAATTAAAATTAGATTTAATTAATTAAAACAATTCTCAACTCAAGTGTGATACTTTGAATGTGCTTTAATAAACCCTAATTAAATTATCCAAAGAAAATATATAAAATATATTTAATTTTTTAAAAAAATTAATAAATTTTATTAATTAATAATCTGAATTTTTTTAGTATTTTAAATTTTATTTATTTTTTAAATTATGATTTTTTTAAAAAAAATCTGAAAATTTAAAAATCTAATAAATCAAATTTATAGTTTTATAATTATTTATTTATTTTATACTGTTTTAATTTTTAATTGATATTATATATTTTTTTACTATTTTAAATATATATTATTTAAATTAATAATTAATTAAATGATTAAATAGTTAATTTATATAATTATTATATATAAAATAACATCTTTGTATTAATTTATATAATTATGATTATTTAATCTGGAGAACCAATACTAAGGTAACATATTTTGATATATCAATTTTAATTCGAGTTATTGAGGAAAACTATATTTAATTATTTTTTTAAAACAATATTAAGTTGTTCAATAATGGAGAACTTATATAAAATCAATATATAACTTATTTTTAAATTATACACTATAAATATATTTATCTAATAATTACTATATATAAATAAAAAAAATACCGAAACTGTATCAGCATGACACGATACAATACCGAAACCATATCATTCCGGTTTAGGACGGCACTAATCGAGATTTTAAACCTTGGTCTATTCTACAATAGTATGTGTTTTAATGTCATAACATCCACAAGTACATCATATTATTGTATAACACACAAAGTATGGTAGAAAAAATAACATCATCAGATATTTTAGGCTTAAGTTACATATGGCTATTCTTTAATAGCCTTCAGTTAAAGCATAGGTCTACTGCAAAACTCTTGCAAATGAATGATGTAGATTGATATGTACTCAGATTGAGACAAATGGTGTTTCTCATTTTGAATGATGGATTGCGATTAGCAGGATGGAACCATAATAAACTAGACTTGTAAAATGGAGCCATGATAACCTTTGCTAACTTTAAAATTCTTTACATTTCTGGTTGGAAATTACTTTCTGCTTCACTTCCACCTGCAAAGGGACAATTAACTTCTCATCTGCATTAATTAGGTAGACCAGATTTTTTTCTTCTTCGTTTAAGTAGGAACTAGGAAGCATCTGATTTAGATGTTTTTGTCAGTAATTGGTAGGAGTTTCCTAAAGAACGTACCATATTATGAGCCCTTATTATTAAACAATTAGTGGAGGTATTGGTCAGGAACCTATGTATTATACATTAACCGTTAAGCCATGAATGACCTTAGTATTCTTTGATAATGGCACGTACTGGTTTTAGGTCACAAACACCAAACATGAGCAATTTGAATGGATGAGTTTTGATTATTAGGTCAACTTCATGTGTTTAATACAGGAAGTAGCTGTGAAGAAATTCCTAGACCAGGATTTTTATGGGGATGCTTTGGATGAATTCCGCAGTGAGGTACATAGATATTGTTTTCTCAATTTATTATTACTTACGAATATAAAGTAGAACAAGTACTTTTACTAATTTGGCCATATGTTTGTCTAGATTCGGATAATGCGGAGGTTGCGTCATCCAAATGTTGTTCTTTTTATGGGTGCAGTAACTCGTCCTCCTAATCTATCCATTGTCTCGGAGTTTCTTCCAAGGTGTGACATATTGGTCCTTTCTTTTTATGTGTTTGACAGAAAATTGTCCTGATTAGCTATGTCTTGTACAATTTTGGCATTGTATAGATGTATGGTGTGGTTAGTGTATTGCATGGATGAAACATATGTAAACTAGACTAGTAATGCACAATTAGATTTTATAAATCTTTCTCAGAAAGAACCAACAAAATTTATGGTATTGTGGACAAGGAATTTAAAATTGATTCACAAATAAATTATAGAAATATTTCTTACATATAGATTTTCTTTACTCGAATATTACATATGCTTGATTTGGAGCTGAGTTAACGTGATAATGGCTAAAGATATTTCCCCACATCAGGTCATCTCCAATGGATCTGCTTCCAGTCTGCATTGACAGAAACCTCCCAAGTTAAATTCCTTAGCCTAGGTTCATTTTTTTTTTATACTTTGTGGTTCCAAATTGGTTCTATTTGGATGGTGGGAGCAAGCTGATTTAAATTGAAACTAGAGCGCATCAGGCGGTGCATTACATGAACGATTCACACGCTTGATTTGGAGACAATATCTAAACATTTCTCAATGATTTTTAATGGATCTGCTTTCAGTCTGCATTGAATGTATTTTGCTACATCAACTGGGGTCATGATGTCAAGAATCATTGGTGGCAAATGATTCTTGACATCATGATGTCAAGAATCATGATGTAATGGAGTATCGAGTATACACAAATTTGAGCAAACACCATACTTAATGGCATACTAACAGCGCACATCTATACAGGGCCAAAATGGTGAAGACTTCGCTTGTGTATTTGTCTTATTTGCTTGGATTATTAATCATTGTCATGAACAACACAAACTTGTTAAGTTGGTATTCCTGAATTATTAGCATATTCTTGATCATTTTACCAAATAAATTCATCAAAAATGCCTCATTAAAGTGTTGTGCATGCCATTGCCTTCTTTGAGCAGCCACTAACCTGAGTGTCAATGCACGCAACAACAAAACTTTTGAAAACTTATACTGCCCGTAGACTTGATTTAGTTTTAAAGTTGTTTGCTATCCATAGCTGATATTTAGAAATTTTAAATCTACTTTGCAAGATAGCTCAATAGTTCTTAAAATTATTATTATTATTATATAGGGCACTATTACGTTGTACCCAGGCGTGCGGAAGTGAGTGGGCAGCTCCCACGTGGCATGGGCCCCACAGCGCCCACATGGGCGCTGCTCACTCAATCGCGCCCATGCCTGGGTTGCAGTGTAACAAGTTCCTATGTATACACACCCATAGTTCTTAAAGATCGTATAACTAAGCTAAGGTTCTATGTATAAATTGAGTTTCAAATTAGACTAGTATATATTGGCTTAATGGCTTAATGATTAGAATGACATTGATTAGTCACCCAATGCCCTTTTTTCAGTATATATATATATTCTTTAAGCTAATTTTATTCCCTTTTATTGTACAAATATTTGCCTTTAAGTTTCATATTCTTTAAACTTCAGAGGAAGCTTGTACCGGATTCTTCATCGCCCAAGTTGTCAAATCGATGAGAAGCTTAGGATAAAGATGGCTCTTGATGTGGTACGAGCAATTTTCTGAATTTTCAATCTGATTCCTTATGTTTTGCTAATTTAGTAGTTTCTCTGATGGTTTTGTTTCTCAGGCTCAGGGAATGAATTGCTTGCACACAAGTGTACCTACCATTGTCCACCGTGATCTTAAATCACCTAATCTATTGGTAAATGAGAATTGGACTGTTAAGGTATGTAGTTAGCCTTATGAGTTATGGACACTAATCTGTTGACTATTAATCAAATTGGCGCACATTAGTTATAGTGTCTCTGCAGTTAGAACTAAAAATACACATCATTCTCATGCAAGCGTGTTTGACAAGTACTAATGAGGAACTTGAGCTGTTGTGGTATAGTTAGGCTTTCTATTTTCTCATTGCATTGCTTCATTAACATATTAGTTTTTATCTTTCAGTCAAAACTTTATCATTACATTTCAATTATCAACTGAACTAGAGACAATTTGGATGGCTTGGTTGATTGACTTTCTTTATACTGTTGCTGCATGAGTATTTTTTCATTTGAATTGTGATGCCTATGAAAATTAGTTGTGCCATAAATGCTGTCGGATAATGTATTCAATTCCAAATATTCAGGTTTGTGATTTTGGCCTGTCACGCTTGAAGCATAGTACGTTTCTGTCATCAAAATCTACAGCTGGAACCGTAAGATATTATGTCTTTTGATGCTTTGCTTATGGCTTCAACAGTTTTGTGGTTAATTACTAAATCTATTACAAATTTTTTAGGTTTGAATAAATGTATCAGGACTTTCAGCCACATTCTTTTGACTTTGTAAACAAAAAAAAGATCTATCATATTCTTGACTTAATAAATTGAATTCCACTTTTTCTGTGGCTACTACATGGCATACATTAATTTAACAATTTTAACACAATTTGTTGAAGAAATTCAAAAAAATTAAAAGTTGAAATATTTTAAATTGATTTGAAATGCTAATGTATGACTATTTGATCATGTTACAAAATTGAAAGCATATGATGTAATTGTTAAAAGTAAAAGTTAGTGGCTCATTTGTTAAAACATTAAAAGTTTGCTATATATTCAATAATTAATCCCTTCTGAACCATCGACCTAATATTTGTTATTAGAATGAAGAAATATCATATAATAAATGTGCATAAAAGGCTACAATTTGACTTCATTCCATGTTCCACAAACTCTTAATTGAATCGTGCTGACCTATGACTCACGGTAGATGAATCTCATGAGTTCATGGCGGCATTGCATTATTGAAAATATAGCCACACTACATACATGTAAACAACTTAATTGAAGCCATTTTCCCTTCAATGACGTTGCCAATTTATGTTTCTTTTATCTGATAGCCTGAGTGGATGGCTCCAGAGGTGTTGCGCAATGAAAATTCCAACGAAAAGTGAGTTTCCCTGACTGATAGTGTGAATATATATACTTTTCCGCTTTAGTCAAATTCTTTTATATGGGTACTTCCCCACAATCTGTTTGCTTTCAAACTCCTAGAGTAGTGCAAATTTACCTTTAAATTTGCACTTGCAATAAGCCAATAAGAACGGTATCTTCACGCCTGACATGAGGAGCAGGGAATGCTGATGTGCAAGTTCAAGTCTTACCTTCCCTTTAAACGGGTTATAGGTTTCCTTCTCATCCCATGGATGCATCTACCGAGAGAATCTTAAGCAAAGAGTCTATAGACTCGAGAGTTTTGCATACCCAAGCCAATTACATAGAAAGAGCCGTCATTTGCTTCTTATAAATAAATACCTTAGGCAAGGAAATGTATATTGTATCTATATGATAAGCAATTCGTTCTTGCATTCTTCTTCCAACATCCTCCCAATTATGAACACATACATTTTTCCAGAAGTGATGTCTATAGCTTTGGAGTGATCCTCTGGGAACTTGCAACTCTGAGGATGCCATGGAGTGGAATGAATCCGATGCAAGTGGTTGGTGCTGTTGGATTCCAGAATCAACGACTTGAAATCCCAAAAGAAGTTGATCCCTTGGTTGCTAGGATCATATGGGAATGCTGGCAAATGTAAGCTTCAAAGTTATGCTCATATGCTAAGTTTGCTAACTAGTCATATTAGTCATTCATGCTGAGGACCATCTAGCTGTTATTTCTTCCCTTCAAACTACCAGTAATTGCCTATATTAGCATTCTAAAATTGAGCTGGTGAAATGCAGTTAGATATAAATAAAGACTCCTTGACTTGGATGCTGAGTCTTAGCTCTCATGTAGCTTATCTACTATGAAGTATACTGATATTTCATTCGGTTACACACTTTTTTACTTTGGTCCGAATGATTTGTCTGATCAGGGACCCAAGCTTGCGCCCCTCGTTTGCACAACTGATAACTGTTCTGAAGCCCTTGCAAAGGCTCATCGTTCCTTCTCACCAGGAGTTGCAAAACTCTCCAATGCCACAAAAAATACCAGTGAACTCAACACCATAAGCACTTCAAGCGATAAGTAAAAATATACTTGACGGGTTGGATTTAGCCATAATTGGTCGACTCTTATACCTGTCTTTCACCCATACAAGTGGTTTATTTTTAGTTTTATTTTACTTTTTTGCAGTGATTGTATAGTGTTTGATTATGTTTATAACATTTATTATAAAAAAAATTGTGGTTGTATCTGTGTTTTCCTCGTGTCGCCCAAACTGGCCATATCCTGGGAAAACACACCCTGTAAGTTGCGGAACATTAACTTGGTCCAATGTGAGAGAGATCATCAGTATCTTTAGTGATTCAAATCATAATTGTAAAAGTTACTACCTTGTATATTTGTCTAATTGCTTATGAGATTCTGTACATGCATGCTATTTGTGAAATGTCATTGATTTTCCTTGTAATTCGAGGAGAATATGCTAATTATATAAATAAACAAGCAAACTTATATTTCTGTTTAATGCAACACTCGTATTGATTTTGCTTAAATTTTATTACTCAAACAGCTGGATAGTTACCAACACAGTTGGTTACTGAATTTTTATTGGCATTGGCCAAGTTTAAATGCAATGGGAAAAGGAAACTATTCTTACAATTTCAAGCAAATTGATATTTTTAATTAAGGTTAGTTGATTAATTTATAATTGAAATTCTTATTTTCCTTTGTAAATTTATCAGTGTATTCATTTTGATACCAAAGACTATAATAATGAAGTTGGAGCATCTATTGAACAATGGTTACTGATGATGTTATCCAGGGTTATTCCTGAACATCCTAGTCACCAGAGTCCTTTCCAAGCAACCCGAGTCGTAGAGTCTTATCTCGAGCACCCTGACTCGTCAGTCTTCCCAAGAACTCCCAATTCAGCCTTCCTCTTGGACCAGTCGATATTTGCTCTTGGGCAGTTAGCTTCACTCTCCTGAGCACTCAGTCTTTATCATACCCAAAAGGTGACACTTAGGCCACAGACGCGACAGTGTTAGTATGCGGTGCAATCTCTAATGGCCTAACCATCCCTTAGGCAGACAATTGGTTGGTATATAGCATTCCACGTGGGGATTCTTTTCTATTCGAACACTCGAAGCTAGAGGGGGTATGAATAGCTCATCTCGCATCGTCGAGGATGATTTGCAGTAGATATCTTGAAGCGGAAACTCTACCAATGCTAACACAAAGAATTTACTTGGTATCCACCTCAAGAT
>JBBPFP011049983.1:0-12895 GCA_037974795.1 Kaempferia galanga | reverse complement strand
CTTATCCACCCAGCTTAACCGTGGTTTATTTCCTCTGAAATCCTGTGGGACCGGATTCAGGGGGCCGATGGGGCGACGGTTCCACCTTTTACCCCAATATTATATACCCACCTGATGTGCTCTCAATTTGCCTTGCTATCGTACATGATTTTCATTGTAATAGAATTTTTATTATTTTTTCTACCGTAATGACGGATATTAAATTTATATTATAGTAGCTACGGACTTATATTTACTATAATATGATTTGGCAAATCATGATCACATTAGATACTACGACGTGATTAAATAAATCATTATCATATAGCAGTTACGGTTCTATAATTGGTGCAATAGAAAAAAATATACTATAGTGAAAATTGTGCATACTCACGTTTTTTTTTTTAAATATCAATTTAAACTTATAAAATTTTTTATCGACTATCAGAATAAATAAAAAAAAAAGAAAAATTCATAGAGGATGACTCAGCAGTCTTACATTCTTAAATTAACAACCTGTTAAAAATAAATTCATCTATACCATCACCCCAAGTACAAAAATGCTCAATTTTGATAGAAATATTTGTATTTTTTAATTGTATTATTAAATAAGAACTATCTGAGTTAGGGGAAAGCTGACAATGATAAATTTAATTTACAATGATTTTGGATTTTATTTTTTCAAATATTATACAGGTATAAAATGGAGATAAAGAGGCCGTTTGTTAATAATTAGACACCTGAATTATTAAATAAAAAGAAAAATGTAATTATTAGAAAATTTGTATGGTGAAAAATTGACTAATGAAACGGACTATTTAAGGATGATTACATTTTGCAATTTTGCACTTGTGTTTCTAGTAATTAGACCTTGCTAGTTCGACTTCTTAGCTCGGTCATCCTAATTAGTCGTAAGGTAACAACGACTTGGTCGAACTGAGTTCGAGTGTTCAACTACCTTTGGCTAACCCTACCTAACCTAACCTTAATCACACAGTAACTATTTACCGAAGTTCACCTACAAATTCAAACCGCATTTAATGATGATCAATATCAAATCTACTGATCGACAACTCATTTTTGCAGCTATTTATTTCCATTGTCCCTGATTTTTTTCCTGAACACTGACAATATTGTCCTTCCCATAACAAACTTGTCTCTATGTGATTTCTGCTTCAGGTTTTCGGTACTTCTTTTAGTATCTAGTGAATTACAAAGTCTAAGGACAATGCTATTTGACATCGAGTCTTGCAGTTCACCGCCGTGAGGTGGATGGGCATGAATTGAATGTGTTGAGCCATGAGTTGATCAGATGAACTCACCGACCAGGGTAACTGCATTGCCTGTTTGGAGTGGCAATCAGTCGTGTCTGGGACCGGCCGGATCGAGAAGCATAACTTGACCGTGTGCCGCGGGAGCCTATCGAACCAAGAGTTGTATCGGACCCTCGAAAACTGGCAGTAAGTAGTAACTCATAAACAGCCTGGTCAGTACTAGTGACCACCATGCATGCGCTGTGCCCAGCAATGCCACCGACTAGCCCAACTGCAACTTCATGCTTTAAAAGCTCAAAATTTTGGAACTGCAGGGGTATTTTTAAATGCATATTGTCGGGCTCGATAACCTTTGTTATCGTATTCGGTTCGATAGACCCGAGTATGATCCAAATGACAACAAACCTCCATTTATAGAGAAAATATTTTGTTCTATTAGATGAGGTTTTTCACATTTCTATATTGATATGAATCAATCACCATCTTAGTTGAGCTCACTCAATTGATTGGCTTATTTGTCCCTTGATCAAATATTGCAACTTGCTCAACCGGCTGGTTAATTCATTCGCTTTGGTTGAAGCTTCAACCGTCATTAAGGTAGAACCCACTTAGCTCACTTAGATCCGCAGCTCACTAAATCTGCCCAAACCACCTAGCCTACTTGATCCACCCACTTAGATCCGCAGCTCACTAAATCTGCCCAAACCACCTAGCCTACTTGGTCCACCCTAAAAACCCTATTACGCCTTAACTGCTGCACCATGACCGTGGAGACTGATCTAAATTCACTTTAATTGCCATGATTGTAAAGCCAGAATTGAAATAAAAAATCATTATACCCCATCAATAATAATACTTATCCTATATAACTTTTAAGATTCAACATTAGTAAAATATTGTAACTATAACATATATATCGAAGTAATAATATTATTCCACTTAAATTCCTTTTGTGCCATATGTTATTTATATATTGCTATTTGACTTTGACCTTCAAGATGTGCTCACGATTCCCTATTTAACTTTTCTAGCCGTTTGTTTTGATTAGCTGCTGCTTTTACATTTTTAAATTTTATTTATTTATTTTTAAAAATAAGTCTCGAACAAACTTTTTCCAACTAAATAAGGACTTGATTTCAAATGACAAACTGTTCTTATCCCAAGGTATCCTTACAAATTTTAAATTATTAAAATATTCTTTAAAATGTTTAAACTCTTACCTGTCATCCTTCTTCATATTATTATTATTATTTTTAATTGACACCGAATATTTAATTTACACCGACTAATTTTAGACATGATTAATTTGCTCAAAATTTTATGCTAACTATCAATGTAAATTAAAAAGTGCTCAGAGTAGATAATCCATCAATTCAATATACTTAGATCAACCATCCATTAAAACAACTTATTCATTAATTCATCAAAATTAAAATTCGATCCTTAAATATACAATCCAAGAAATCATATAGCAACAATTTTCTCAATGATAGAAAATAATGTATAAAAATCATATAATAATTTAAATAATTAAAAATATAAAAATCGAAAGAGAAAAAAATTTAATAACTAAATAATATCTCTCCGACAAAATTTTACATTTCAATTATTTTTTGAATATAGATAAAGATCTTATCTCATTCTTCAAATACCACGAGCAACAATACAAAAATCCTATATTCGCACGGATGCAATGCAATAATAAAATACTCAGAGTAGTTCGAATTTCAATAGAACAAAAATAAATTGAACTTTGAATTTACTTGGTAGGAAAATAAAGTAAGATTTTTTATTTGCATGATTAATTCACATGAAACTTGGACATCCGGGTTCAAAAAAATCAATATACAGAATTGTCATCTCACGCAAGCTCAGTGGATCAACTCGGAAAAGGATCTCACATGTCATAAAATTAAGATAGGCAAAGATAATCATTTTAGATACATTAGTATTAAATATCACTTATCCATTAAAATCAATTCAAATATATTTCTAAAATAAGTGGCAATTTGAATGGAAGAACATGCAGTTACAAGACTCCAACTTTCTATTGCAAAATTGAAGAATATAAGACGAAGCAACATAAATGCAAATAATGCCACATATAAATCAAGTCCAATGTTAGGATCAATTTCATTATTTTGTGTTATGTTACTTAAGGACAAGCATTTTAAGGCTTGAAAACTAAACATATCCAATCCAACCATATGATTGTCGACAGTGACAACATGCATTGACTATTGTTCATAAAAGCAAACATTTGAACTTCAAATTTCCAAACTGATGTTTTCTGTAATATAAGAAGGGGACAAAATGATATAAAATGCGTCCGACTGAAAAAGGATAGGGTTCTTGTACCTGCATAAAAGAATTGGTGTGGCACAGAAGAATAGTTTAGTTTTTTTTATGCTTCTCTGGGATTGAAAGCTCATCCGCAAGCATGAATGAAAGATCATGCATCTGTGACACCAACTTCTCCACATTGGATTTAGCATGCTCTGAATTTGAATTAGTATCAAAACTTCCAATGTTTTCATTTGCATTCCATAAAATAGAATGAGGATCCAAGGCAGTCTTATTGTCCACTTCATTGGTCCTAGAAATAAAGGAGATAAATTGAGAAAAATGCTGCAGGCTTTAAGTATAACTTACAGGCAATGTATACATGCATTGGAAAAAAAAACAATATGTTGTCCAATCTCAGCAAAGACAAAAAGTATACAAACTAACTTTGAATTATGTTGAGCGAATAAATCTGGAAAGATAAAGAGGAAAAATCAAATGCAGAGGGTAGAGGAACGACAGTACAAACTGGAGACCAGAAATATCTACTAATTAATCACCACAATGCTCAGTTGCCAGACTGCTGACAGCATTAGAAAGGAAAGTGAAGTTTAGAGAGTGGCAACGAAATGTACGAAGACTTAAGAAAAAGGTATGAGTCAGAAAAATCAAACAGGTAACCGTGCAAAAGAGCAAGTGCACAGTTATTTTTCACCATTTTCCCCACAAGTGTAACTCTTTTTTTTCCTAAACTAAAAAAATTGTAATTTTAATAATAGTCTAGAAGAGTTATGAGATCTAACGCTTTTTTTTCTTTCACTTGCACTCCCTTTTAACTTCATATTTGTTTTGCAAGCATACCCTCCATCTCACTGTTTTCAGGTTACTTGTACTGATCCTGATCTCACAACCTTAGTAAATACAGTATCAATTCTGATCCTCCAATCTTCATCTTGAACTAAAGCTATTATTAATGCTGGCTACTGGTATACAAGGACAGAAATCATGTGGAAATCTTCAAGCCAATTAATAAATCATTATTATCTGTCAAACTCATATACTACTTGTGGATTACCATCATTTCTCTTTCTTCATCCTACCATCACTAGCTGTCAAAGTCCACATCTAGAATGTCAAAATCTAAATGATTGCCCGACACTTTTGTGGGCAGATTCAGCATTTCTCATTATGCTGATTCTTTACTAGAATTTTGTTTCGTTAAGATTCTGCAAAAAATCTTTCTTAACAAAATTTTCAGCTGCAAAGATATATTGTACAACTGAAAACTCTGAAAAAAAGAAGTGAAAACTCGAGATAAATGATTAAATACAGACCATTCTACCCTCCTCTCTCCTTAGGCGCAACATTAACTGCACTTTTCTTCTGTTTTCACCTTTTCCTTTCTGCATATTCATTTTAATCCAGTTCTGATACTCCATGTAACCATCAAAGTTTACACAGTAACTTAACAGGTAAAATCAAACACTGTATAGCTTGTGTGGAAAAGGATGGAACAGAAACAAGGACAGGAGTCTGGAAGCAATAATAAGATGATAATCTGAAAGAAGTTTGAACTTGATATGACTGCTGCAGTCTATATTGCAGCATGAAAGTCTTCTTAATATGGATAAAATCATAAGACTGCATTTTCCAAATCCTCAATGAATCATTTGCTATTTTCAATTATCCTCATTGCGAAATTTTTTATAATTTAGTTTTTCCCTTAAAATAAACTACCGGCAGGTAAAGGTATACCTATCAAATGTCAAAACATCCAGTTGGCTGTTATTCGCATCAGAGTGATGCTTTTGTATTTCCACCACATCATCTGTCTTCATACCTTGACGGTGAATTGAACTTGTTTCTGAGGGATGCACAAATACAGGAACAATAGATTGCTCTCCATGATCAGATGAACTTTCTCGTACCTCCACAGAGCTAGTAAAATCTTGCCAATCATCGAACTCATCATCATGCCCTTTTGTGGATTCTTTTTCTTGCAAAGGCCAAGTATCTATTGACCTTGTTTCCGAAGTTAGATCAAGAAATGTAGAATTAGACTGAGATTCCACAATCAATGATTTAGCTGGGACTTCAGCAAAGCTAGCAAAATCTTGCCAATCATTGGAATCATCATCTCCATGCAAGGGCTCACTCTTGTCCAAATCCTTTGTGCTGCTGGTAGGCCAGGAACCAACTGCATCTGTTTTTAAAGAATCCTGAAATTGGAGGATTCTATTTTGTGCTCCTTGATAGATTGCATCTTCAACTGCAGCACCAGAACTGCTAAAATCTTGCCAAACATCAGAAGAATCATCATGACCAACATCCATGTTTATCAAACTATCCGATCTTGTATTGGAGCTCATATGCATTGGAGTGACAGACTTATTTAATGCAATGTCTGATTGTGTCCTATGAGCTATAGAACTTTCCTGCTGTCCCAAGCTAGCAAAATCTTGCCAATCATCCACAGAATCACTCTTACCAACTACTGTTTTATTACTTTGCAATTCATTTTCACTGCTTTCAGGGAAGAGGTAATCTGACTTTGTTGTAGGAGAGTCTCCAAACAGGTTCATTACAGTTCTCTTTTCCAGACTTGATGAAGTTCTCCTTGCTGAGCCGGTAAAATCTTGCCAATCCTCAATGGAATCATCCGTCAGATTATTTTGAGTAGACATGTCAGATTTTGTGATGCTGCTTGAAGGCCATAGATCATCTTGAAATGAAAATCCAGAGATACTCTTTATGGCACTATTCCCTTTATCAATGTGAGTTTCATCTTTGAGTGAATTTGGAGACTCTATTTTTGCACTCACCATGGGCCAAAAATCATTTTGAAGTTCTTTGTTGACTGATGTCGGTGGACCTGACTGACTATGAAGTCCTCCAAGTGCTTCTATTTTCTCATGTTGGTCTTTAGTACCTTCAGTTAATGCAGCATTAGGAAGACTGCTAACTGAAGAATCCTGAAAAAGTTCAAGTGATTTGGGACTAACAGCAGAAGTGCCACTAGCAGGATGAAACTCAGCATTCCAGGCACCAAATGAACCATCAACATTACTGCTGTCAGTGCTTGTTTTCATCTCTGAAGTCTGAAGTCTCCCAAACGCATTAAAGTTTTCAAAAACAGAAGACACATGAGTTTTTACCTCTCTATTCTGCCTTGGAATAAACTCATCATTGAGATCTGGAGCAATAGAAGATGCCTCTCCCTTTCTTTCAGGAAAAAGATTATCAAGATCAACTCCAGTCAAGCTTAAAGCATTTGCATTGGGGACAGGTGTTCCGCTTGTGTCATCAATATCCTCCTTATCTGAAGGCCATTTTAATACAAGGTCCAAGAGATCAGATAAAACTAACTCACTCTTGGGTGTGTCCTGCCCCTTTTTTGAACCACTTGTCTCCATGTCCAGTAAAACAGCTTCCTGCAGAATAGCTCAAGTAAATATGTTTAGGAGTTTCCTGGAAAGTTCCAGGCTAGCAGTATAGAGATCACTGTCATTAGCTGATCAGTTATCAACAATGTTCAATCCCTGGTCCTACACTATTGTAGTCAATTACCAATTCAATAATGAATGAGCCAGAGGTCCATTCATCGAAAAGTATATCTGAATATAGTGAAGAGTAACTTTTGATCTACCATAATATTAGATAAAATAATTATTGATATAAGTACAATTTCGAGTTTGGAATATGATATCATGAGCTAATGAGTCCTTAACAAGGAGGATAATTTTGTTACACTATCATAATGCCAAAAAAAATATACTAAGGTAACATAGAGCATCAAAAGAGACTACTAGATACACTTAATTCATTGTCAAAAATCATCATGTTAATCAATGCTTCTCACCACAAAAGGGCAGATATCCAAGAACTTGGATCACACTGTTCAACCCTACATTATTTCAACATGAAAGTTAACCATTTGAATACTATTCATCTAAGATTGCAAACAAAAGTAGGCACGAACCCAATGACTTAATGCATACGCAAACTTTGAGATATTCAATTTGTCATCTCTTCCACTATGCATGGTTAGAGTAAGCGTGAAACACATGATAAAGATCACAAATTTACAGAAGATATGAGAGCTACAATGCAGGACAGAAAATTTTTAATTAAGAAAGATATTTCAGTGTTAACACTGTATTTTTCTACTTGTTGCAAATATGAAAGAAAATACATATATTTTCTTAACTGACCAATCAATAAGAAACAAAGTCATTTATTAAAAAAATAAAAAATAAAAACAATTGTTGATGTTCTCAATCTTAAGTAAGAATTGGGTGTAGAACTTTTCCTTTCTTTTCATGATTTTTTTCTCTTTCCTGCGAGTCTATAGCTTATCCTTCTCGAGTGGAACGAGTAAGCAGAACAAGAATTTCTTCAGAAAAAGCAAATTTCATCAAATATTCATCAATAGATTCGCAGAAAGTAGCTCATTAGAAAAACAAGAAAGGATTGAACCCCAAGAAGAGAAATTTACTCACAGATCCATCCAGCCCGAGGAAGTCGAGAAGCTTTCGGCACCCAACGGTGGAATTGAAGGAGATCGAATGGGATGAACCTTCCTTCCTCCGATCGTGGCCGCAATAGATACAGATCGTGGACTGCAGGCCTCGGAGGAGGCCGCCGTGGCACCGTTCGCAACGGAGGGAGGGAGAGAGTTCCGGATCGAGAGCAGCAACCGCATCGCGTATGGAAGGAAGTTGCGGCGATGAGTCGGCGGGTTCATAGGACGACAAGCCGGCCTCCCGCCGGAGACCCTCTTGGAGTTGCTGGATGCGAGCCGACGGGATCTCGAACGCCATCAATTGCAAGTTGGTGCGAATATGGGTCGAGTTCGGATTCGGTGCCAATATATGTTTTATTTATTTATTTATTAATATTCATGAACAAAATATGTATATATTCATCAACAATCTTTTTAATCAAATTTATAAATAAATAAATTTATAATATCAAACTCATTAATCAATTAAATAAATTTAAAATATAAAAATTTTAAATAATAAAATAAATTTAAATTAGAGTTAATGATGCAACTGTTTAATAATAAAACAAATTTTACTCGTAAAATTTGACAATCCTCAGATCTTTTGGCGAGTGGTGTTTTTAATAATTCACACTGTAATATAGATTTGCAACATACCCTTAGAAGAATGAGAAATTGAACTATAGTCCTTAATTATTAACTCTATAAATACCCTCCCATTTGCCCAAATAAACCTAGGGTTTACAGTTCGTTCTCTTCCTCAGCCGCGACGCTTCTCCTCTCTGCGTCCTCTCTATGTTTCCCAGTATCAGGGAATGCGATGGAGGAGAATGAAGAAAACGGTTCGCTCGTCGTAAGGGCGTCTACGCCTTTCCGACACACCTATACATCATGGCGAGCCCTTCTATTCTTCCTCTCCTTTTTTGATTGCTCGATCTCTTTTTTTTTTTAAAAAAAACCTATAGTGTTTTTCGATTTCGGGATGATTAAGTTGCGGTGATGAATCTAAATTTTCTATCGACGGCATTTTTCGGAATGCTTAATGGGATGGGAAATTAGTTCCTGTGCGGTTAGCTGAGCAACGAGCACGATAAGTCAATTTTATGGTGTACTTTGTTGATTTCTTTTCGTCGAGATTTTATAGAACCGTCTGAGATCTAGTTCTTTTGTGCGCAGTTTTCAGTTTAAAAATTATTCATTTTCCAAAAAATTGGTTGATAGAGCAGATTTATATGTATAAAAATTTGTGCCTTTTTAAAAAAAGATTGGATTTTTGTGGTGGAGTTTTGCACCGCTAGATACCTTTAGAGAATTTTACCACTTAAATTCGAAACTTTTGAAACTCTTAAAAGGAACTTTACACTAATTTTGCTTTCAATATTGTTAATTTTCGTTGCTGATTATGTGATCTGATAAGTTCTAAGTGATATGTTTAAAGGTTTGTTTCAAAATTTAGAGTAGAAGGTGAGTTTATGATTCTGTGGCTTGATCGATTGAAACAATGATTGTTTCAATCGATTGGAACCTTCATGGATCATTAGGATTCAATTCTTCAAAGTTTGCGCTTAATCCTGAAAGTTTCCCAAAAATAGGCAACCTTGCATTGTAATATATTTAAAGAGGGAAATTTGATAAAACAAATGTCGATGACATTTAAGAATTTAAATTATTTATAAAATATAAAATTAGCGATTTTCCGAATGTTACTTACAAGATTAACAGAACAGATGAGTGAAAAATAAGCAGTTTCCATAATATTTCTTATAGCTAAATTGTATTTGATTTCTTTTGATAAAAAGAGGTAAAAAATAAATAAATTTATTATGATTTGATTTTGTTCCAGCCCGAATATTATTTTAATTTTGTCATTTCGATATTAATTCGAATTGAAAACCACTCGTATTTTTCTTTATATATGTATAATATGATCTTTTTAATTTGATATATTATATTTTGTATTTGAGTTTATCTTAATTAAATCTTTTGGGTAATTCTTATTGAAAATTATTTTTAATCCTCATTAAACTCTAAATTGGTTTATCTTAATTAAAATTATTATATAAAGTACTATTATATTAAAATGTTAGTTTGTTGCTGTTTCTATTGTTCGGTACAATAGTTTTAATAAAATAATACTTTAAATGTTCTATACGCTGGTAAAATATATGAAATGGTGTCTTTTTAATTTTCTTGTTAATGGCAGTGACAATTTTCTCTCCTTAACACTACTGAGGAGTGTATTCAATAGATTTAACGAATGAAAGTTCTTTATGATAGATTTTTACGGAATTAATAGAATTTTATTGATTTTTATAGAATTGTGTAAGGTTATTAAAAAAATTTTATAGAGTTTTAAACTTTTTCACGTGCTTATTACTGACATTAAACTTTTTTGTGAAATTTCCTAATTTAATAATGGCAACTTTTTACGAAGAAAAGATTATTTTTATATATTTTTTATTTAAAAATCATAAAAAATATATTTATAAAAAAATAATAGTAGAATTTTTTTATGATTATTTTTATTCTTTTCTTTTTGTTTTCATATATTTTAATACTCTTTTTTTTTTGACAGTGTAAACAAATACAAATGAATTTTATTTAATTTATAGAAATTAAATTTGTAATTAAAATATAAACAATTAATTGATCAATACTTTTAATAAGGTTCATTATTATCAATATTATGATCAAATTAATCACCATTATGAATTTGTTTTGACAATTATTATAAAAATTTATTATCTAGTTCAGCTGAAAAATCTACTTATTTTGTATATAAAAATAAAGTTGTTTTAAATATTTTAAATCACAATTTAAATATTCTAAGTGTCCTTTACATTCGGAATATGTTTTGGGTGACGACTTTACTAAATATAAATAACATATGCAATTTTAAGAATTTATAAAACATTAAAATGAAATAAACATGTGGTAAAAGGTAATTTTTACTCGTCCCCAATGCCTGCGCTAATCCGTTGCTGGCCAACACGAAGGAGGCTTGCTCGGACATATCATGTTTCGACCTCTTAACCTTATATGGTAACCTATCATTTCTTAATCATCGCACCATCCTAAGGGGACATTAAAATAAAATAAATAAGTACATATAAAGCAGGATATATGTACCATGCCACCAATGCATTTTTATAATAATGATAAAATAATATTAGGAGCAATAGTAATAATAAAAATAATAGAAGAATTTTATTACTTATTTTAAAGTAAGAAAATTTTTTTGTACTTTTCTGGGGCATTACAGATTGAGGTTATCATATCTAATGTAAATATTTTCAACACCTTATTGAAATTTTTGGCTAGTATTATAGTATCGATCAAATATTTTATGGATTAAAAATATCAATTGTTGTGACTAACAATGAGTAGAAATATGACAATTATTTCTTTAATACAAAACTTTCAGATTAATATTTAAAGAATTTTATCAAATAATTTTATATAAACTTTCAAAGGAAAACCATTACACATTAAAAATTTTGAACCAAAATAAGCTCAAGTAGATAACAAACAAAAAAAATACTAGGTAATCAATTCTCCAAGAAAACCACCCTCAATCACTGATAGCAAGTTCTAGGAACAATCCATTATCATTGGGCCTTAGACCAAGATAACCTCAATTTGAACAGCCGTCATCTCTTTTAAGCAGTTTACCGCATTTTTTTACCACAGGTTCCAATTGTATAATCAAAGCAAAGATCCATGCAAATCGTGTAGGCAACAAACATTAGTAGTCAATCTTACCAAGCAAGTTACTAATATACCTATGGTTCTAATTCAGCAGCCCTACACATTAGATGAAGTTCATCACAAATGAGCTATAATCCAAAATAAACCTTAACTAGATTAGGTCTTATGGTAGTCCATGTAATCAATAGAAGAAGTCCATCTCAATGTGTTTTTAACCAATGAAAGTTTTAGGTAAACAATGTAGCAACAACTTTTTGGTAATCCATTTACTCATAATAGTTTCTATACCATCAACGAAACAACAACTCATTACAATTTTTTTTTAATTTGTATGTATATGTTCTACCATCAATGTTCCGTAGGCTATTTGACAGTGCCCTTTGCATGTAATCCCATCTCCTCGGCTACTCTGCTTATACTCCTATCTCTTTTGAGGTAACATTATTCATACCTATATAGTAAATAAAGAAGAATATGAGTCTTTTAACTCAGCAAATAAATTTTATTTCTTATAGAAACAAGATCATAAGGAAATAAAATTGACAACCCCAATGCCCAATATATAGAATAAATCAATGAACAGTTTTAATGAAATCCTCATATTGTCAACCCAATCCATGTATTTAAGGATGTAACCTTTCCTGAAAAATATCTAAAGGTCTTTAGCTTAAATTAAAGTAAAGCATACATAATTTTACATTGCATACATCCTTAAAAAAATTCTTTTATGATGAGATTGGTGACTGTTAGTTGAACACCTTCCTTCAATCCGTCTTACAAATCTTTATCTATACTTCACAATATTACTGTCTATATTTGGAAAGATCCTTCTTGGAACTCATCCTAAGTACCCATCCCGTATTATCACCAATATCCAAATTCCTTTATCCATCAATTCTTATTATTTGATACAGGTAAACATACATAAATTTCATTCCGTCCAAATAAACATACAGTTGCTTAGTTAAAAACAACCCAACTCAACATATCAATAATACACATATATCAATTATAATAGTTTGTAATACATTGATGGATGGATTGTTTTACTACTGAACAAATATGTATGGACTTTTTCTATTATTGACATTATCTTTACCAGATACATGGATTGGTTGTTTTAATTACTACCAAACAAATTAGATCA
>JBBPFP011049769.1:0-12897 GCA_037974795.1 Kaempferia galanga | reverse complement strand
GGTGTCTATGTTTCCTTTGATTTATTTTTTTTATTTATTTTATATTTGGCATCCTAGATTCAATTTAGGTCGACTAAAATCGATCTGGCCCATTAGAAGACAGCTTACGCTGCTTCTTTGCCTGGGCTTTGGCTGATTTATAAGTCTGCTTTAATAATACAATTGATATTTAAAGGAAGATAAAATTGAAATTCTAAATAAACAAATATTTTTAAAATAAATATGTAGACACTGTATTTCACATTTTTTGATATAGTTTTTTGGATAAAATTTTAAAATTATCAAATCACCTAAGAAAATTCTAAAATTACTAAATTATATGTTCATTTTCTATTTTACCTTTAATTAGTGGGTGATAAAAAATCAGTTAAATTAATTTTCTATTTAAAAATTATTATTTTTAACATAGTCAGTTGATTTCTCATGTAGAAATTTAAATAAATGTGAAAGTTAATTTGGATAAAATTGATTGATGGACCAAACAATTTTAGATTGATATAAAATTAATTTTTATATGTTAACTAATGTTACTGATTATTCCTAGCTCGTAAATATTAATTTGATCTAATATATTAAGAATGTTAATTTTTTGAACACTAATATAATTAAGAGAACTAATAGAACATGAAAACTAATTTCATATAAATTGGAAATTATTTAATCTATTAATTAGTTTGATCTAACATTAATGTTGATAAAAAATAAATCATTCTATTAATTTACTTTATTTCGGTTCAAGAACCAAAAATCGATTTAATTAGTATTACAACCAATCAATTAATTTCTACGTAGAAATCGATTTTATTGATATTTTATTAAGAATAAAATAGAAAAAAAGATATATAATTTGATAATTTTGAAATTGGGCAATTTCAGAAATTTACCGGTAAAAAGAGTTTTTTTCCCTTCCCTTCTAAATTAATGACCGCCGACCGCGGCCTAGACTGCAGTGGGACCCAGTCTGCACAGACGTCCTCAAACAAGAAAAACTATCCAATCACGGACGCGCTTTTTGATCGCGACTTCTCTTAGCGTAGGTCCATGCGTCACAGGTAACTGGGCCCAGGGATCCCCTCCAACTGATCTTCGTGTTGTACCTACCAACGCATACATCCACCGTCCGAGTTCCACGACGCCACCGGCAGCCCAGCCACATCTCTGATGCCATCTCTTGGTTGGCTAATCCTAAATCAAACCCTTGGAGGGGATCCCATCAGGTTTTCAACCTTCCAGACTCCATGATATAGAGTCTGATGCTCGAGTATTAAAGTGAAAGTGGCAAGGGGCAGCCCACCTCCGTCCTCCAAGTTCAAGCGGCGTCATTGAGAAAAGGGCGACGGCGAAGGGGTGAAGGCGACGCCAGGGAAACCGCCCGATTGAAGTTTGTTCTTCCCTTTTTTGTTCTGCCTATCTAAGGTGCGATCGCTCTCTAACCACTGTTATAGATTTTTTATTTTTTTTTATTTTCAACGCATATACTATTGATATACTTTATTGATCTCCCTCTGCACTCGCGATCTCCACATTTTGTTCACTAGTTGGTAAGTTTTTGTCGTTCCGCATCGTTGGATCGGTTTAATTTGACTTTTTTTAGTAGTAGTAGCGTGATCAATCTTGCTTCAGTTTGTATGAATAAACTTCGTTGTAGGTGTATTGGCCGAACTTTGGAGCAGGAATTTATAGTGGTTGCGTTGTCGTAGAATCAGTTTATCTATCATAACTAACATGGAGTAGAGCGGTGTGGATCTTGATGGCACTATAGCTCGCGTACTGTCCTTAGCCACGGCATCGATTCAGTACGCATGCCTTGATTTGGTTAAGTCGTGTTTTGAAGTGAGGGGCGTTGGCTGCTTGTTCGGGCTGGAACAGATAGATTTGGTCTCTTAGTTCCCAGCATGGAGGTACCTTAAAGGGAAAAAGGTGTTGGGAATATGTCAGACCAGGTTATACTTCGAGAACATATACAACAGCTATTTGGATCCTTCTACGTCATCGTCATTGAGTTCTATCCCTACTATATCATTATCTATACTTAAATAAATTTTATCTTATTTTATTGTTGCTAAGTCAAAACATATCCGAGATACAAAAAATAAGATTAAGAAGAAAAATTGCATACCTTTCACAGGGGAAGTGTGAAGGTAATTTACTGGTTGATATACCATATACCTGACTTCAGTGGCCGACCAATATAACCTTCATTTACAAATTCCAGTGTATTCAAGATGGTGGAAATTGCGTTTAATTTCAAATTATGTCATGAAGATTAATATGTGTCAGACACAGTCATCCTTCAAGAATCAAGTCAAAAACACCTCCGAGAGAGAAAATAATGAGTTGATATCACAAAGAGAGATTACATACCCTTCACAGGGAAAGTGCGAAGTTATAAATACCAATCAATATGACCATTTACAAATGCAAGTGTATTCAAGTAGGTGAGTCTCATGGTTAATTTCAAATTATAAGTCACCAAGCTTAATAATTGCGATTCTGAGATCTTGTTTTAATATTGGCCAGTAATAATCTTGAGATGAATGAACTTAGGTTGTTGCGAGATTGCTAACAATGTAAACCTTTGACAAATAAACTAGAATGAAAGAACTTGTAGACTAGTTTAAAAGATTTAACTCCAGAAAAGTCACTTGATAATTTGCTTCAAACGTAACTTGAAGAGAAAATCAGAATGAAACATTCAATATGGCACTAACCATGACTCAAGCTCACAAATATTAAAAACCTTCATACTATGCTAAGAACCAGAAGTAGCAAACTGAACTAATAAACTTGACAAATCAGGACTGCATGCCTTCCTTCATCCAATTAATAAACTTGTTTTTACCTAGTTATTAAGACATCTACTGTATCTTTTCTTGTTCATAGTTACTTATTGGCCACAAGCTCACAAACCTTATTTTTCTTTAATTTTCCTATCTTTTCCATCAAAATGAGAGTACAATAAGAGTATAAGACATATATGCTATGCTAGGAGGAAAACAAATTCAAGTAAATGATATATATAAAAAAAGTTGAGTCATCTTGTCATGAAAACCAGGTAATATTCCTATCTTTTCTTTGCATTTGTTTAGTTTGAATGATTGCATAAATATGCAAAAAGCCTTGATTTTTTCTCCATCTCTTACTGTGAGAAAAATTGCAATGCTTATTCTCATAACTTGCATACCTACTAAAACATTAGTGTAATTTCAATATAAAGGATTTGTTTTCTTACTACTTGACATTCTTGTTTCAATCTTTTTCTATTGGCTTTTCGGTTGGTTACTCATTCAAACTCACTCTTCTTCAACTTGAGTTGCACACATAATAACTTGCAACATTCCTTTGTTTGTTGAAATGACCGATAAATAAATAAGCAGTCAATGAAGCTTATGATCAGCTCCTTAATGACAAAAAGAAGACTACTACAATAGGGGAGAAAGATGCAATAAAGATACCAAAGAAGCTTATGCTCAGCGCCTTATTATACTGCTTTCTTTATTTGCTAGTAACAAGTTCTTCTTAATGGGGTTGAAAGATGCAATAAAACAAAAGCTAAATTTATTTCCTTTAAAAAAAACTGGTCCAGTTAAAATTGATAAGTACATAATATAAAGTTCAAACTTATAGTAGTTTTATTATTTTTCATTCTACTGTTTTTAGGAAAATGTATCTTGCACAATCTTAGCAGATCAACTTTGGAAGGTGTATAAAAGAAATCCTTACCTACTGTTTCATTCATTCAACTATTCAATCAAATCAATAATCCAATGCAATTCTCATGAGATTGTTGAATGAAACATGCAGCCCTTTGAGTTCACCAGTTGAGTTGCATAGATTTATTCCCACATCACCATCAAGTCTTGTGTTTGCGGATTGAGGCACAGATTCTCTGCTTGAGTTGCACCACGCACGGGTAGACTGCATATATGATATGGAATTTCAGCCTTCACTTAATAAACTTCTGTGGCCATATAAACCACATAGAGAAACATAAAATAATTGTCAGATTAAATATAGAATTGTAATTTCAGAACATCAAAGGCTAACCCAAGAGCCACTGTGGGTAAGAAGTGGATTGTGACCGCTTCTCTGTCCGTTGGATGTATCAAATGTCTGTTGACAGGTGCTGGTGGAAACATTGAGCCAGAATAAAGGAGGTTCCCAATATTTTCGTTCATGCTTGGCTTCATAGTGTTCGGAGGTGGTGCTGTTCTCTGATCTTTAATTGTGAGTCGACTAATGTCTCAATTGATGGATTGAGGCACTCCAATCATGGGCTGGATGGGTGCTGGCTGCGGATAGGTTGGCTTTTGATCACATTCTGCTTCATGGTTTATTGTATACCTTGGCTGATGACTGATCCAGCTTCAACAAATTAGGCTGCTTTGTATGACTTTGCTTTCTAGCCTATGTTTATCTGTTGTAACACCTTGTGACTCTATTACAGAAACTGGGTGAAAACTATGATTTTCAATCAAAACTATTTTTATGAAAAAAATAAAAAGGTGGAGGTTGCAAATCACTAATGGGGTGTTTTACATTTGCATTATTGAGCTAAAAATCATTGGTCACCCATATTAGTCTATGACTCACCATGATGTTGTAAATACCATGGTGATTTTGTCACCTATATAACATATGAAACATTACCACAACGAAGATGTCCACCCACTTTCTTTAGATGTATACTCTCTAGTTTTATTTTTTTATTATTTGGATGCAAAAATGATAGTTTCAAGAAAAATAAATTTGTTAGCAAAATGTATCTTTTGATTCAATTTCAAGAGTGTCAACTTTGGAGCAGGTATGTCATCGAAAATACAAATTCTTAAAGTCCTAACTGTTTTAGTTTTCTTTTCTCTCTTAGTAAGGGAGAACTAAAAAAAGTTGTTTAAGAAATTAAAATGATACCTAAATTATCTTACAGCATACATTATAATCACACTCTTTATCTGAATACAAGCTGCATCATTGTTTTTGGTTATATTTCTTTCTTTGCAATTAGCTACCCTGTTTAAATTTTCTTTTATATGATGTAGGCTAAAGAACATGCTTCACTCTGGTTATTAGGAATGGAGGGTTGTGACTGCATTGAGCCACTATGGCCTGCTGATGAACTTCTGGTCAAATATCAGTATATATCAGACTTTTTCATTGCCCTTGCTTACTTCTCCATTCCTCTTGAGCTCATCTATTTCGTAAAGAAGTCTTCCTTCTTTCCCTATAGATGGGTTTTGATACAATTTGGTGCCTTTATTGTTCTTTGTGGGGCAACTCATTTAATTAATTTGTGGACATTTACCATGCACTCAAAAACTCTTGCCATTGTCATGACCATTGCAAAAATTTCGACTGCTGCAGTGTCATGTGCAACAGCATTGATGCTTGTCCACATAATTCCTGATTTATTAAGTGTAAAAACAAGGGAACTGTTTTTGAAAAATAAAGCGGAAGAGCTTGACAGGGAAATGGGCCTCATAAGGACACAGGAAGAAACTGGAAGACATGTTCGAATGCTTACTCATGAAATCAGAAGTACACTTGACAGGGACACAATATTGAAGACTACTCTTGTTGAACTGGGGAGAACCTTGGGGTTGGAGGAATGCGCACTATGGATGCCATCACGTAGTGGTTCATGTCTTCAACTTTCCCATACGCTGCACCAACAAATCCCTACGGGTTTAACTATGCCAATTAATCATCCTATAGTTAACAAAATTTTTAGTAGCAACAATGCAATGATAATTCCACATTCATGTCAATTAGCAAGGATCCGACTACCATCAGGGAGATATGTGCCACCAGAGGTTGCTGCTATTCGAGTTCCGCTGTTACATCTTTCAAATTTTCAGATTACTGATTGGTCAGAACTCTCTGCAAAAAGTTATGCAGTAATGGTCTTGATTCTCCCATCAGATAGTGCAAGGAAATGGCATGTTCATGAGTTAGAACTTGTTGAGGTGGTTGCTGATCAGGTACTCACCGTCTCTTTCATGTTTAACCCACATGTATGTTTAGCATTGCTGTTTCATAGTTGAAGCACCTTTTGCATCATAATAATTACTTTTTGAAACTTCATTTTTTTCCATGACTTTTTAGATCCCGACATGTTAAAACTTCTTTTACCTTAATTTCTATATGACTTTTCAGTTTCTATTCAGAATCATCTTTCTATGCATGCTTCCTTAATTTAGATTTGTTTCATTTTTTATTATTTTTACTAGTAGCATTCTGATTTCCTACTTTTTGTTTAGGTAGTTACTTATTTTTGTTTTCTAGTTAACAATGAGTAATCTTCATTTTTCTAGAAGATTTAATAGTTTTCTTTGAATTGTGTGAAAGTGACTATTGTTTAATGAAATACTTTTATGTTTTCATTTAGTTGATTGCTGATATAATATTCCTCCTTGCAAAGAAGGCTATATTATTTGTTCTTAAGGTTTGAACCCATTGAGAGGAACGTTCCATTAGACCCATTTACAAGATTCCAACATATTAATGAATAAATTATCAAGATGAGACATTAACTCTAGTTACAGTTTTCAAAGTTGGTGGATCCTGATCAAATGTCAAATCTAATTTTGTCAAGAGATCAATCTTCCGAAGGAATTCTATCAAGGTACACCACAACACAAGATCATAAATAGGGATGGAAGAACATCAAATATGGTGAAAAATAATGAAATTTGGTGGGGGTAACTACATGAACTGAGAGTTTTACCATTGAGAACACAATTGATTATCTAGAATGCAGTGAGAACAATAATAGCATATATGAGCAATGGCAGAATATATATACCCAATGGCATTCTAGTGTGCAGAATATCGATGGAAATCAAATCTTTACATGGAGATTTAATTTCCATTTTACTACCTTTTAGGAATCAACTTGAATTCATCCAGCTTCCTTGGCCCTTCAGCTGATTTTCTTAAGTCTAATATCTGCTTTAGTTTCAGAGCTAGTATTTGTGTGTTGATGTCTTTAATCATGGCTCTAACTGTTTCTCTTTCAGTTTGCAGAATTTAAAGTCCTTTCTTTGAGAGTAGAAGTTTTTTGTTTCCTCTCATTTTTGTAAGCATAATGAGTCCTAACATCTTCATTCAAAACATTCATCACCTTTTTTCAGGTTGCTGTTGCACTCTCACATGCTGCTATATTAGAAGAGTCTATGCGGGCACGTAATCTACTTATGGACCAAAATGTTGCTCTAGATTTAGCACGGCAGGAGGCTGAATTGGCTATTCGTGCTCGTAATGATTTTCTAGCTGTCATGAATCATGAAATGCGAACCCCATTGCATGCAATTATCACTCTTTCTTCCCTTCTTATGGAGACTGAACTAAACCCTGAGCAACGGTCAATGGTTGAAACTGTGTTGAAAAGTAGTAGTCTTCTAGCAATTCTGATTAATGATATATTAGATCTGTCGAAGTTGGAAGATCGAAGCCTTGAGCTGGAACTTGGAGCTTTTAATCTTCATTCCGTCTTCAGAGAGGTAATTAGACTTTATTTTCCCTTTCTCTGTTTGCATTTGTTTGGTCTTTATTAATTGTTACCATTATAATTATTTCCAACACTTGGGGAAAATTTACTTTTTTTTTTTTTTATGTTCCATGTATCAGGTGGTGAATTTTGTAAAGCCAGTTGCAGCTGTCAAGAAGCTACCTGTCTCACTTATCTTGTCACCTGACCTACCTTTATGTGCCATTGGAGATGAAAAACGACTTATGCAAATTATATTGAATGTTGCTGGTAATGCTATCAAGTTTACAAAGGAAGGACATATTTCTATTACAGCTTCCATTGCCAGGACAGATTATTTAAGGGATTTTAGAACTGCTGACTTCTATCCAGTTGCTTGTGATGGTCACTTCTACTTGAGAGTCCAGGTTATAGATTATCTGATATATTTATAATTTTATCTCCTGTTAGATATGTTATTCACTTTAAATGATTTTATCGGTCACATGAAAACTTATGTGTTAATTCCATTATCTCTGAATAGATATGTTGTACCTTTCAATTATTTGTCATTTTCTAATGAGGGTAAGGACCAGAAACAAAGTAAAAGAATCATATAGGTTAGTTCAACCCTCGATCTTAGTAATTTGTGAAATATTGACTTGTATTTGAGTAACTTTTTGTTATTGGTAAAGGTTTGTTTCAACCTGTTTGGATACTCCCAGGACATCCAATCTGATTGCACAAAATCTAATTTCCTTGCAAATCAAAAACTTCATTATTGCCTGCTTAATTTGGATCTAATTGAGATGAAATTTGAATCAATAAAAATGTATGGAGAACAAATGAAATTTTAATTCACTTTTTTACTTGAACCCTTTCCTCAACTATGCTTAGTACGATTCTGAGGGCATCTGATACTCATTGGATTATGTCAATAATGTATATCAAGTTATAACAAAGCACATGTATGGTCCAGGTAGTATGATTTAGAAGTACCAAATGACCCAAGTTACCATCTATACTGATCACTGAACCACTACATTATGGCTTTGTATTGGTTTGAGCGTGCGTAGCAAAGTCCCCTAGGTGATTCTAGAGTTGAGTATTTGATACTCCTTGGATTACATCGTTGAGGGACTGTGGGCGTAGCACAGTTCATATGGAGCTGGACTTCATCACATTATTATTGTGTTTTTGATCTGTTAAGCAATTGATGTTCCATAGGACCATAAGTCTTGGCTTGTTTATCATTTTTGCTACATTTTATTTTCTGTTTGTAATGCTCAGGATACCCCTATGCAGTTATGGCACACCAATTATATCATTGTTTCTTAATTACTTCTCTGATATTTTTAAAATAAAATTATCTCAAAACATTCATATTCAACCATGCTAGCTGGAAAAGTTGGTTCGCTACAAAAAAGTTTATTCTTTTTTGTTGAATAATTTGGTCTCATTAAAAAGTATACGATTTTTGTCTGATTGCTTCTTGAAAGTACAATAAATTAGCAGCTCTAAAACTCTCTTTCTCAAAAACCATATTGTCTAGATTTCACTAGACTGAACAGGAACAGGCTTCCTGAATGGCTTGTGAGTGATGCAAGAATTGCAATCATAAGTTTTTTTTTTCTGTTATGGACTAATATTGCATTTTGATTTGATGCACAATGGTTCGCATATGATACACCAACAGACAACAGTTTCATCACAAAATTTTTGCTTCTTATTTTGTATATTGAAATTCTTTCTCTCATTTTTTTTCAATAATACTATATACTAAATTAGCCTTTGCAATATCAGGTAAAAGATACTGGCTGTGGAATTAGCTCTCAAGAATTACCATATATCTTCACTAAATTTGCACAGAGCCGAAATGTAGCAAGTCAAAGTTACAATGGAAGTGGTGTTGGGCTTGCCATTTGCAAGAGGTACAGCCATCCCATTGTTTTTGGCTCCATTCTGTGTAGTGTACAAGGGATCATGTCTATGATTTTTCCTTCTTTTCATGCAAAACTTGGTGACATCATTTTGCATTAAGTTTGTTAAAATGATTGCAGGAATTTTTCCTAACCTTAGATTCCTGTATCCAGTGCCTTTCCATATTTTATGTTCTGTTCAAAGAGAGGCTTTTGGTATTAGTGAAATCTCTAGAATTCTTTTAACCTGATACTAGATTCGATTTTGTTTGCGCCATATTTAAGTTCTTAATAAGATCATCATTTGAATGTGTACGAAACTGATCACATAGAAAACTTATAATACTTGTTTGCAGGAATCCAGATGAATTCAGGCTAAACAGTTTGTCTTGCATTTTGTTACAAAATAGACTTAAAATACCAATGCAAAAAAATTGTTATCTTCTTTTTATCCTGCATCGCTATCCCTTTTATCAAATTCCATTTATAAATTTTTCTGATACATCAGGATTTCTCGCATGCAAAGCAATTTTTTTCTGTCATAGTTTGGTCTTGTGGTGATTATTCTTTCTCCACCTTAAATACAGCTCTTCCAACCACATACACATGAGAATATTTACGGAAGATCCATTCCATTTCATGAACCAAACTTATTAGTACATATTTGTATTCTAACCCTATTCCAATTAAATTATCAAGAGAGATTATAGTATTCTTGAAATCCTGCTTAACTCTATTATATATCTTGAATGAGATTTTCAGTTTTTAAATTATTAGCATCATGTTTTTTTTATTTGAGTCCTAGACTGGTAAATTTAAAGAACTAATGTCTATCATTTTTTTCACAACAGCTTGGCAATGTGCAGTTGATTTCATGTTTACTGAAATAGAAATCAAGATTTAGGAAACTAGACCCATTCTCATTAGATGCGCATATTTTTATCCGGTGTTTGTTTATATAAATTGGCATTTGGTTAAATTCAATGCTAAGTATTTAAGGATCTGTGTTGCTTGCATGGTCATAAGCTATTAATCTCGTTTCTAAAAGCTTTATGTTATTTTTCTCATACGTTTAATTTGCTTCCTCCTGCTCCATCAGATATGTAAATCTCATGCAAGGTCATATTTGGCTCGAGAGCGAAGGGCTTGGAAAAGGATGTACAGCCACATTTCTGGTGAAACTGGAAATATGCGAAAATCAAAACTTATCTCACCACAAAAACGCCCCGTTGTCATGGACGAATTAGCACGGGCAGGATTATGCGAAAATCAAAACATACGCCCAGAATGGCCTATTCCTCAGAAACCTTAGCATCAAGAGGTGTACAGGATGTTGTGAATTATCTGTATTCATCGGCTACTCAAACGTACGAGTTTGTACAATGAAAACATATATATATATATGTGAGAAGATGTCAAGATAGTGTTGATTCACCACGTACATGATCTGATATTAATATTTAAGGGACTATCAGGTTTATAAACCAATGCGTTGCGTTGAATTGATTGTAATAATAGAAATCATGAAAAGTGGATTGCCTAGTTTCTTCTTTCTTCCTGCATCTCGCTCGAAATCTTGCCGAAGAGGATGAATCAAAACTCTAACCCACGCAGTCCGCTCGGGCGGCACTTGATTTCCCGTTTGGATCTCACAGTATTCGAGAGCACTAGAATCTAGATATTCGTTCAACGACAGTCAGCGACTCAACTCAGTCCAACCTCTGACCTTCTCAATTGGGCTGTTAATAGCAATTTTACTTCGCAAATTATAATATCTCCAACAATATTTCTCCACTAGAAATGGCAAGTTGTAATTTCTTAATAAGTATACAGGCTGGAATGAAATTTCCTAATAAAGTCGTAGAGGAAGATAGTTGACTTCAGTAGCAGTCTTCAGCATTTTGGATCTGATCTCCTTAATTTGCTGGGAACTGAAGAGAATAACAGAAATTCGAATTTGTGAAATAAAGAAAAGTTTAAGCCGATTGACTTGACCGACATGTTTCGACAACGTCAAAGCCCTGACAAGTATAACTGCCATCAAAACGATCCCCAATTTCAATCGTCACCGTACATTGAACCCCACTTAATTGTTTTTTGTTTCTTTCTTTTTGTCTTTGAGAAACTGAGGACACGTAACGGAGACGAATATGTCTCGATCATGGACCATCAAATAATTAATATTTTCATGTAATGCATTCACAGTGTCAAATGAATTGGCCGTCGTAATTTCCCCTTCTTTTCCATTAGTATTGTTTTTTTTCTAAAAAGAAAAAAAAAATCTGTCTACTTCTCAACTACACCATAAACAAACATCTCCTTCGACTCGAAACTTTCCGATTAATTAAAAAGAAAAACTCGAGCACCGAACGGATCGGCACGCCCCATGGCCGGAGATGGAGGCCCCAGCTCGATCGTCATCGTCATCTGCACCGTCGCCGCCGTGATGTTCCTCCTGATCGCGTATTCCTGCCTCAAAGGCACCTTCGACGGGCCGCCGGCGTCCGGTAGTCGGAGAGTAATCGCGGCGGCTTCCACTTCCAGGCCGGCCAACTCCACCTCCGGCGTCTCGGAGCCCGGAGGCGGAGATGCCCCATCAACCGCTCGCGCGGAGACCGTCCTGACGCGGCTGCCGGTATTCGAGTACTCCGCGGCGGTGCAGAAGAAGAAGATCAGCTGCAGCGTGTGCCTGGCGGACTTCAAGGACGGCGAGAAGGGGCGGTTTCTTCCCCGCTGCTTCCACTGCTTCCACGTCGAGTGCATCGACGCGTGGCTGGCGTCGCACCTGGAGTGCCCCGTCTGCCGGGCGTCCGTCGACCCGGCGGCGCCCGAGCTCGCCGCCGTGTGAATTCGTCGAATTGTGCTTTGTAATTTGTTCTCCGGCGATCTTGTGTTACTGATTCACAGATTTGAACAATGAACAGATCAAAGTTCCTGATTTTTTGTGGTGTTGAAAAATTGGGGCTTTAAATTACTCTTTTTTTTTTTTTTTGTCGACGTCTCAATCTCGCACAGTCGGACCGCATAGAGCGTGGTGGATGAACTAATTAATCTGCAAATAAGACGATTAGGTGGGAAATGGAATCCCATCGATATTTTTTTCACATGTCAATTATTGGAGCAGGAATCATATTGTTTTTGATTATTTCTCTTTTTTCTAAATATAAAATTTTGGATTTTGACAAAGGAAAAAAAAGCAGAATTAGGAAGAAAATTGATCTGTTTTATTAGATTAAAAAAAAATGATAACACTAGATGGTCCGATATTATCGTCTCCTAAGGCAGATAAGGACGTACATAAATAATTAGAGGAGGCACGAGAGCATTCTGCGTCGATCTGTTTTATAATTTTTGAAATGTTTTGAGGAAAAAAAATCATACATAAGCATTTATTTATATTTTTTTTTGTAGATTATTAATGATTATCCTATGATAACCTTATTTTCCAAACTTTTTCAAAAAGTTTGTTTCAAAAATATTTTTGTAGATACATAAGCATTTCTTTTCTTTCGT
>JBBPFP011049448.1:0-12908 GCA_037974795.1 Kaempferia galanga | reverse complement strand
CACCGGAAACTGACTTGAGTATCGAAGTGGCTGAGCGCACCCTTTAACTTCCATTCTAACACCCTTTCCTTCTGTTTCTTTCTTGTTGTCTTAGGACCACCGAGCATCCTAAACGATCCCTTCCCCACTTGGTGATAGGTGACTTAGTCAACATAAAAAAAAATAGCTCACCAATGACTCAATCATTATTGGCAATCCTAACAAGAATAAATATTATTTATGAATAATTTCACAACCTCTATTTATAAATATTAACAAGTTATATATATATATAATTAAATTAGTTATTTAAATTTATTTATTTAATTGATTTTATATATTGTACTAACATAAATAAAATCTTATTAAACTGAGCAACAAATGTTTGTGAAGTAATTAACAGGTCATGAAGTAATTAACGAACCAAACGCCAACTGCAAAATTCAAACGGACACGACTCCCCTTCCTTCCGCTCCTTGCGCCAATTTTGTAGCAGTCAACGCCGCCGGTCTCTCCCCCTTTCCGACCTCCTCGCTCACATGCCCCGCCTCCGCCATCCCTCGCTCACTGCTAACGTTGCCAAAGATCAACAGAAACACTCCCACGAAGGCGGACAAGAACGCTGCAGCGAAAGTGGGTTTGATGTTCCCGGGCGAGGAGGTTCCGACGGCGAACCCTACGCACTCACCGGCCGCGCGCAACCACGCCAGCCACATGGCGAAGGCCCCCTCTTTGCCCGAAGGCGAGCAGTCCACCAGCAGTGCCTTCTCCGACGCATGCAGCACTCCGTTGGCCGCGCTTTGCAGGAGACCCACCACGATTATGTTGGCGTGCGCCCAGTTCTGATCCTTGAAGTAGAAGGCGAGCCCCGACGTGAGGGCCGCCATGAAGAAACCGAGTAGTTGCATGCGCACCGAGTCGGCCCGGATGGAGAGCTGCAGCGGATGCAACAGGGGAAGCGCCACCGCTGGGAAGGTGAAGTAGATGAGCCAGAGGAAGAGAAAAATCAGTGGCCGGATACAGAGGTCGCCGATGATGTAGAGCGTGCCTCCGGCGAAGATGCACATGCACGCGAACGAGGAGAAGAATGAGGCCGCGAGGGCGCCGACGGCGTGCGGGTACTTGAACACGGCGAGCACGTGAGCGGATTTTTCCAAATACGTGGGAGCGGATAGCAAACTCGCTCCGGGCCGGATTGAGAGAGCGGCGTGGGTGACGCCGGTGAGCCACTGGAGGCCGCTGAAGATGAAGACCACCCACAAGCTCGTGAGCTGATCGGTGCGGCGGAGCATGTGGTACGTGAAGGCGGCGATGGCGGCGGCGCCGAGCGAGCCGGCAGCGGTCCCATGCGAGGAAAGGAAGCTACCGACGTGAGGGGAGCGGTGCGTGGTGGTGCCGATTCTGAGGCCTCTGACCATAAGGCAGAGGTGGCGAATGTGGGCGGCGGAGCCGACCACGCTGGAGAAGGCGATGACGGAGATGAAGACCGGGAAGAGCCAGTTGGTGTTGAAGAAGCCGGTGAGGAGGCAGCAGAGGGCGCCGCCCACGATGGTGCCAATGAGTATCACCGGCTGGTGATCACCGTGGTCAAGGTGGTGCGCTATGAGCGTGAAAACAGGGACGGCGACCACGATGCCGGCGGCCCATGAGATCGTGGTCCACTGCAGCGGAGAAAATTCGGAACCGTCGATCACGATCGAGTGGGATACGATTCTTTGATATCTGCGTTCAAAACAGAGTCATTTTTGTCGATCACGATCTCTAAATCGAAGAAACTGAATACACGCGCGAGGACTCACAGGAACATCTCCGTCTGAGAGCACCGCACGCCTCTTTCAGTGAAGCCCGGCGAAGAAGGCAGGGCCGTGGACGCCGGCCAAGCTCGCTGAGTGATCATGAGAGGGAAGAGCACCGGCAGGAGGAACGCCTGAACGAAGTACGAGCTGAAGCTGAACAGGTGCCAGACTGCGAGTTCTAGGTCCGCCGGCGGGTGCGGCACGTTGACCAGAACTTTCTCCGCCGCGGCCTTCGGCGGCGGCTGCATCTCTGAGCTCTTGCTCTCGTCTTCCTCTACGATGAGCTCTTCCAGCACATTGCTGCGGGGCGTGGCCGTGGAGTCGTCGTGCCCGTCGTGGGCGCTCGGCGTCTCAGTCGTCATGGCTGCAGCGGTGGATTGTCGAAGGTGGCTTTAATTTAAGGCGAGGAGGCTGAGCCGCTGAGGTGTACAGGGTCTTGTTGTGTGGAATTTCTGAGGCCGCAACAAACATAGTTTGCGTCGACGGAGGCATCTCCGATTATACTAGTGGATCGAGCGTCGGCTTGCGTAAGCTAGTGACCAAAAGATTTCAAAGCCTGCAATTCAATTTTGTCGTTTCTGACTTTTTTTTTTTAAATTCAGATAATATCGAAATGCCATAACGATGCCTCTTTTCGGACTATGTCCACGGTGCTTTGTGCTCGTCAAAAACAAATAGCATCATTTAAAATTTAAAAATAAAAATAAAACAAAAATCAAAATCAAAAGGGCATGGGAAAATGGCCTTAAAATCCCGCATTCCAATTCACTGTGTGATGAAAATTTTATTTCTACCCCTTTCGTACCTAATCAAACCACATAGAAGCTCTACTGTCTTATCCCTTCCTTTAAGACTTGAACTCTACTTACAGCTATATACTAGCAATACAGAAATCTTCCAAATCTCTTTTTTTTTTTTTTTTAAGTGTTAGCTATGTGTCATAGAGTTCCTTGTAAAAGATTGAGCTAAATAAACTTCCTAAATTGCAATAGATCACTGTTTTCAACACTAATGAACATTCAATATTTGAATAGAAACATGGAACAGCCGTATGCTGCAAAATGCATGGTCAACAAGAGTAACAGGAGCAGCACCTCTTCCATCTATGGAGCTGCTAATCTAACAATACAAATCGTAGATGAAAAAACATTCAACTATATATTCATTGAAAAAAAGCTAAAAGACCCAAGCAATAACATTGTATATTTGCAAAAATTTCAAACAGCAATCTGAAGTAGTGAGTGATTCTATGCATATGGACAGGTGAGGTGACAAGCAAAAGAAAATGCAAATAGAGAGTTGACAAGCATCAAACATGCATCATCTCTAAGGGTTGTAACTTAAGAGTACCCTCGTGCAAAACTGCTGGAGGAGTGTGAGGACCATCACCGAATGGAATAACTTGACTTTGTTGTTGATCCGAAGTCTGCACGTTCTTAATTGATAGGGATGAGATGTAATAAACAATCGCAAGGGAGACACTTACGAGAGACAAGAGCGCGCCTCCTAAAAATACTCCAAACTTGACAATGTAGCACAATTCACCAAAATACATCTTTTCTTGTCCCCATCGGTCGTTCAGGGCAGCACCACTCAACAGAAAAACAAGCGCTGCTACAAAACTACCCCTGCACGAATTGTATCAATATATTCCTGCTACGAGACGAGTAAAAGAAAAACACCAAACACAAGAAGAGTATATATGTAATTCACCACAAAGAGAACAGGAAGTACTTACTTTCAAGAGAAGTTACTAAAATTAAAGCAGAACTAGTGAAAGATGGATCAAATGAACCTAAGTTTGAACCAACAATTACATAGTGTTATTTCCCTTAATTATTTTTTATTGTAAAGCTATTTCATTTATTAATACAAGCATGCCCATAGCAAGATTGCTTTCAATCTAGTATTCTGCAAATAGTGTATATTTTTTGCCCTAACAAGGGTTTAACTCAAAGAAGCAGCTTCTGTTTTCCATGAAATCATGCCAAGTTGATGTTAGTGCAGAATAATGTGGATAATTGTTGTCTAACGGAGAATCAAGTCAAATGTAAACAAGTTACCAAGAAGCAATAAAGGAGATCAGCCCTTTTCTCCAGTTGGTGTCTGATGGATTAGGATGATTGCAGCACATATGACAAGCTACAGAATTTATAATGACCTGAGCAATCACAAGAGCCACTGCTGATAGTAATCCTAGAGCTACTGCTGGGCTCCTTCTTGGGTACACACACTTACCTAGTATTGTTTGCACATCAGAAACCTGCAAGGCAAAGTAGAAAGAAAAGAAATATTATAATTGACAAGTGATCATCCTACAATTAATGTACTTTTACTTTCCAACTGCAAGCTTGCCCTTTAGACACAAGGCAAAAGAAAATATGTTTTTCATTGACAACAACCAAAACTTCTGATGGTTCATGCATGGTAGAGATCGTTGTTTGTCTCATGTTCTTCTTCCTTATTTTGCGTTGCTCTCTTATGTCATGTGAATACTCATGTCATGTTTATGTTTCATTTGGATCTAAGATTTGGGCAATCGAACAATCCGGTTGACTGGATGTCGAATACATTGACTAACTTTCTTGGTAGAATGAATGCAAAAGGCACTAAAATCAATGTAATATTAATTGGGTTGGCTGATTTTAGGATAATAGTCATCATGGAGGCCTTCACACATTGTCTTGCGAGCAGTGTCAGCATCTTGACCATTTTGTGGGCATCCTATGCACTCGATATTAGTGCCAACAACTGAAACTAGTATCGTGGAGATTTGGGAAGCAAAAGAACGGCATGCTAAAGAGGATAAAGGAGTTTGCAGGTCAAAACAACTTCTCTATAAATGAATTTCATCTCAGATTATTAGGAGCATCCAAATTTTGAAGGTTGATTAGCATGGAGCAATTTGTGTCAGTTGTAAAGGTATAGATCTAGAGGTCTAAGATCTATTAGAAGCAAATACAAGTCATATCTCAATAATAAGCACGTAACGAAATGTTAGAATGCAAATGCAATTTGCAATCCGAAAGACAACTTACAAATATATCTCCATGGAACATCTCTAATCGAATAATACAGTAACAATATTTATATACTGAATGGCGATTATGAGTTACAGTGCAAATATGGGTAATGTATAGCTTAACCTTAAACACAACTAAACCATGCAACAAGCACAACATGCAAATCCAAATTTATATGAACAATAGAAAATTCAATTCAAAATATAACATTGCAATGGAAATGAGGATTTTGAGAGGATCCTAAATTTAGTCAATCCTCCATACTCCTCTATACAGAACACCTTACCTTGGATTTCATGCAAATTTTATTAATTTTCTAATTTCCGAACTTGTTAGTTTGTAACACTAAAATTCTCTCACAATATTTTTTTTAATCACAATCTAGTTGCATGAGGTGTTTCGCCTAGATCATACAACAAGCAATCAGATGATAGATTCTCCCATTCACACAACTGTCTCTCTTACAAAATATTAATTTATTTGCATAAACAGTCTTCTTCTTACCCAACAAATTTGTCACTGAATACTCAAAAATACAAACTGACGTACAATATTTTTCTTTAGTCTTTTACCTTCAACTCACTCTATTTACTCTATTTCATTAGGGTCCCTCCTACCTTAGTAGGTAGTTGTAGTTCACCTCTTACTCTTCTCTAACCTTTCTTAGAAAAGAGCCTGGTCATGGCATACAAATGAATGCACGCAGGGAATGGAATTAAAAAAAAAAAATACAATTATGCAAAGTGAAAAAAAAATACAGTGTCTAAAATGCTCATTCTGATGGGTTGCTCCTAGAATTCAATATAAATGATAGGCTCTCAAAGGCTTGGAATTGAAAGGAATTTCTTGAAGATGAAGACGACAAGGAACTTCTTGAAGATGAAGATAACTCAGATAAGCATAAAATGCTCTCTTGAAAACGTAAGAATGGAAAGAGAAATTCATTGCATCATCAAAAGGATTAGAGAGGCAATGGAAGCTAGTCTCAACATTAACGCACGCATGGGGTTGAGTTCTAGTTGTTGTAGATGAGAATGGAACAGAACAAATCAAAGGGCAGGGATTATGTAACTGCTAGTTTCTATGGATCAAGTGACCAAGGATTTAGTTCAGTCATCAATCAGTCAATGATGCCCTAAAACTTGATATAAAATATATCAAATTCAAAATTTGAACTTCCTAGGCTATGGGTATCAGTTATACAGGTTTATCCTATGAAAAGGAAGTATATAGTAGGCATTTAGACTTCAAGAATAAGGCTTTCAAGAGTGATAAAAGAAGATTAAAGCATTTGCATAATTAACCCTACCTAAACTACTCAAACTAGATACAATGGCCTCTTTGAATTATTCTTGATGCAACTTCATAATGATTAGGTACATTTTGATCCTTGAGAAACCCTGAAGTCTTCATGCGCCTTTTTAAATAATTTCTCTATTTTGAAAATTTCAATGTTATTGATGGGTCTAGCTATTATTGGTAAAACAAAATTTAAAACAATTGCAAAACAGCTACTGAATCATTAGAATTTTCTTATTTATATTAGCATGCCAGAATACAGAAAATGTAGTCATGTAGTTCTAAGATGACAGATGCATCACACAAAGTGACTTTATTAGACAGGTGATTAGCTTGCATGGCTTTACCCTCAGCCATTGTCTTTGACAAAGATTTGAGGCTTGTTAACCACTTTATGAGAACTTTAGGATGGTTTATGAAACTCAAATTCTCTTCAGCATTACAACCAAAGATTGAAAGGAAAATTGAAATGATAAATAAGAGTCTGAGTAGCATTTTTAGTCTTTTGATGCTTTGTAGGTAAAAATAGTAATATTTGCATACAATGGATGGCTTGGTTAATTGCTTGATTGGTTCAAGCTTATTCTAAGATGTTCTAGATAACCATCTTTACAAACACATTGATGTTAAATGCAACAAGATAGCAAACAACCAATGGCATGTGCTTTGTAGACAGACATAGTAGGTTCAAAGAGTTAAGTGGGGAATGGTACTTGTGATAGTGGGAACTCAGAGATCCTCTCATGAATCATTAATGTTGCATTTGGTACACTAGGAGTCACCGATGGAATGGAATTGTTCATTTCAGATCCAACTAATTTTGTTGTTTGGTTCATATTTATTAAGACAAAATGAAATCAATAATTCTCCAATAACCGGAAGTAGCATTCTAGACCCAACAACTTAGATTCAGTCATTCCAACGCAACTCACTCCTCCCAGTGTACTTCTCCCATCGCCACCATCGGAAATCGCCCACCCCCTCTCTACGTAGTTCCTCCACGATCACCATTGAACGCCACAAAACAGCTTCACTTCGTCATTGCTCTCTCTCAATATCATCGCTACCACAACAAGGAAAATGATGGCCTTCCGCTTATGTGATACCCTTAGCAATGGAAGTAGGTTGAGATAAGAGATGAATCTCCTAGGCATACCAGCGGGCATAACTAGTAGGGTAGTCATCTCGCATCGAAGTTGTCGTAGAAGATGGCAATATCAATGATGTCAGCAATGAAGATAGTGGCAACGACAATGTGGAAATAGTGACAAAGATGGTGATATCGCGATATGGAAGTAGTGACAAAGACGGCAATGTGCCCTTCCTCTTCAGTAGTTTCAAAGATGGTGACATAGATAGCGATGTTGGTAATGTGCAAGCCGTGTAATGAGGGAGAAGGGAGAAAAGAATGCAAAACTGATAGAACAACAAACATAGTTCCAAGTTGTTAATATTTTTTTCCTTTCATTCTATAGTCCAACCAAACATAGGAATAGAATAAGCATTTCATTTATCATTCTCTCTAATCCATTTCATTCTCATTTCAATATCACTCCATTTCAATAATATGTATTAGGCACAGCCTAAAGTTAAAATGTCATGCGCCTAAGGCTATATAATTATCCAAAAAGATATAACCAACAGTACTTATATTTTAGAGTTTTGATGTGAATATTATGCTATCTGCAAAGTGAAAGATCTCTTGCTTTTTCATGATCTTCAAAGAGAGAAATACCACTATACCACAAAATCCTACTAGGGTTGCATCAATATCATCGCCATCGTTAGAACAATAGTGGATCTTGTTGATGATAGATCATTATGCCTACTAGAGGGCATCAATTTCTCAATTCTTTGATTCTCTTAGGAATATGTTAATTTTCATGTAGACAAGACACTATTCTAGATGTCTATAAAATAATAATTTTTAAAATAAAGTAACTTAATAATAATCCAGAGGGGCATTTAGAGGTCTCACCCATGTGCCTATCTCTCTCTGTTCGGGCATTAAATGCTTCTCTCCCTTACCTATTTCTCTTTCCTTCTCTATTTGGAGCAAATAGTGATCCTTAAGTAAGGAGCAAATATGGGCAAAAATCTAAAGGGTGTTTTTTAAAAAAATCATACAAAGGGTGTCCCTATTTTGGTTATTATCATATGTCTATTATACATCTCTTTATGATGATTCTTTGAAAAAATGGGCAGTTTTATTGAAAATGTTCATTTTTGTGAGTTTAAGGCAAACAACATTCCAATTCAAATGAAAATGTATATGAATGTTCAATTTCCAAATTGTTAATTGTTCACAAGTGAGATTAAGGAGATTTTTTTCTCAAATTAACAAAAGTGAACATTGTCAATATGAATATTCACTTTAATTAATTTGAGAAAACCTGCTCAATTAAATGCAAATATCCCCTTATAGAAGGATTGAATTATAGAATAGATAAGAACAATTTTTCTTAAATCGGTAATAGTCTGAGCAGTTGATTAAAATGGTTCAGTTTTCAACAAATCATGGTAAAGAGAGGCATAATGGGTATATTAAAGATGGTCAGGTGAATAATCCAAGGTTGATAAATACTTAAAGGTGCCCTTTGATTTTTTCCTAAAATAGTTTGCGGAGGTCAAAAATATATTAGTAAATCTACTCGACCTCCAAATCAACTTCTCGAAAGTAGCATGAAACAAGAAAAAAATAGAATATGGCTTCTGTTGACAAGCTCCAAGCTTTGAACCCTAATTCGATAGAATTGAAAAATATATTTATTGCACAAGTCAGCTCCAAGAGAATACCGTGGTTAAATGAACCTTCAAATAGGAAAACTAAAGCAAAAAAATATTGCCCTAGCTCGTTCGTCAATTTGCAAGCACCGAAAGCAGTAGGCCCAACAGAAGTGAGAAATCGCTCAAAGCGACAAATTCAATGCACCGTAAATCGATGAATAAACTAAAGTGGGAAGGAAGGACCAAAAAAAAAATTAGCGTTGTGGGATGGAAAACCTTAATCCTTGTGGCCTCTGCAGCAAAGGCGAGTGCCGCGGAGAGTAGGCCGAGAAAGCTCGCGGACGCACATACGATTAACGCCTTCTTCTCCATCGCCAACCAGCTCGTCCCTCTCCGACAGAGACACAGAACAAACACAGTGGCGGATGAAGATTGCGACGCTGGGATGAGTACGGCGGTGGTGCTGGTGGCGAGCACGAGGAGTGGGCACAGCGCATTCGGCACTCTCTCCCCGTCTCCACTTCGGTGAGAGCGGTGGGAGTGGACTGCGTAGCAATTTGAGTGGGGGCTCAATTTTTATCCAGGCACCCCAAAATCCTGATATTCTACTAATGCCCCCTTTCCATCAATTAAAAATATGTCGAATTTAAATAATAATATATTAAATTTTCCTAAGATATTTAATCAGGAATTTCATATGGGGTGAAAGATGCGTGTTTATTATTATTATTAGTATTATTAGCTCTTCCATCATTGTGCACTACAATTATGCATTCCAATTCTAATTGACTTGCAATTCAAAAAGTTAATACACTAACAAACACGATCCATAAAAAAATACTATAATTCTCTATTACCCAAATATCATATTCAATAATAATATTTTATTTTCGATATTAGATCGACGATTTTTGTATTCTGTTAGCTTATTGAGTAAATTCAGCACGCAATGTATATGCACTCAAAAATTAATCTTTAGAATATCTATCCCTTATACTCTTATCCGAAGATTATGCTAATAAACTTGTGCCTGAGATGCTAGTGGAAGTGACTATTAGGTACAAGGTCAACTTTAAATATTACCTTAACTTCGTGGTATAATGGTAAAATAAGGTTTGATAATTTTTAACGGGTACATACCCTTAAAAAAAAATAATTTCCACCCATTAGTCACGGCAGGGCTATACTGCTCCTTTTTCGTGCCTTACACTAATCTTACGCGTTGACCACTCTAACAAAAATATGCATACTGCTAGCTAATGACTGCCTGCGTCCACGTCAGATACTCTGAGAAGGTCAACTGCGTCTGTCTCATGAATTTTCACACCGCGAGTGCACAGCAACGATCGATAAGTAAAAACTAAAAGAAAAAAAATGGGGGAAGCTAGCAACAGTGTCGTTGCTGAAACTGAAAGCAATGGGCCAGCGGAAGAGAATCTCAGTTGCTCGCTCACTCCTAACTCCTCTCCTCCCACACCTATCTAATATAATATAATATAATACTTTTCTGCTGCACGCCCTCGTGCTGCCTTCGTCGTGGTCCACTACGGGCATGTTGATGAGCCACTCCACCTTGTGGTTATTTAATGCTCTTCTCTCCCTCCCCGTAAAGCGAAGTGTCAACTGCACTCTGCTTGCGGATCGGAGGGAGTTTCAACTCTCCATCCACTCCAAGCTTGGATGTGTCCGATTGAGAAGTTGGGGGAAAAAAACTGGAGGATTTAGCAGGAAAAGCCTCGTGCGGAGTTACAGTTGTTGGTGGCGGATGAGTTTTCAGGTTCCTCTGTTTCTTGCCGACTACATGGATTCTGTGGCCGACGCCATGGGCCGCAGCCGCAGCAGCAGCAGGGTCGACGACCACCTGTTGGTCGCATCGAATCTCGCCAAGCGCAGGAGGACGAAGCGGCGGGCTGCGGCGGGCGCCACGGTCGGGCCTGACTCTTCCGTCTCGTCGGTGGAGATCTCAAGTGGCACCGCCGTCACCGAGGAAGATGAGGACATGGCCAATTGTCTGATCCTCCTCGCTCGGGGAGGCGCTTCCGATGCCTACCGGTGCAAGACGTGCAGCAGGTGCTTCCCCTCCTTCCAAGCCCTAGGCGGCCACCGCACCAGCCACAAGAAGCCCAAGACGGCGGCCCTGCATGACGCCGCAGATGAAACACAGGTCCACCAGGTGGCTGCCGCCGGTGCCTTGATCGCGAGGCCGGCCGCTACTGCGTCGAGCAACGACGACTCTGCTGCTGCTGCTGCCGGCAACAAGCTGAGAATTCACGGGTGCTCGATATGCGGAGCGGAGTTCTCGTCCGGCCAGGCGCTGGGCGGACACATGCGGCGGCACCGCCCCTTGACATCGCCGGCGAGGCAGGAGCAAATCGTCAAGCAAGACAAGGCCGTCATCTCCCTGGATCTCAATCTCCCAGCACCGGCCGACGACGACGGCGAATCAGCCAATATAACAAAGTCCCCGGCCGTGCCGTTCCCCTTTGAGACCCGGCGACCGCTTGTTTTCTCGGCGTCGTCTCTGGTGCGCTGCCATTACTAATCAAGCAACACTCATCATTCGCGCAGCCATTTCCTCTGCCTCCTTCCTTAATCTTATACCAGATATCAGCAAAAATTGTGAAGTGTTCAATATGAATATCCACAAAACACGAGTGATTCTTTCAATTCCTTGATGTTCTCTTTAATTAATTTTTTCTCAGCACAAACTGGAAATGCAATCGAGTAATTTTTAATTATTATTATTGTTATTATTTTCTTCTAGTGCCAAACTCTTGCTCTTGTTCTTGAGCAGAGAATTACTTGCAGGACTGGTCCAGCAGCAGGAGCATGAACAGGGAAGGAATTATGTGGCCGAGTTGAGTTGGATTTGTCTCTGAAAGCTTTTGTCTTCTCCACCACCAATTGCAGAAAAAGCTATGGATCAGGTTCTCACCCCATGACCATGAGCTTAATTGATTTGTCTGCAATCTAACCTCCCAGTCCCCCCTCGCACTAATTGCCAATCGAATAAAAGAAGATATAGTTGAGGAAAAGGCAAGTAGATAGATTCATAGATAGATAGATAGATGTATAGGTAACCCTCTCTGTCAAGAAATCCAGCACACACTTGTACTAGAAATACAAGTAAACGTATCTGCTAAACTCATGCTTATCTCCTTAACTGACCTAACGCCATGACTGGAATTGAAGTTGAGAAGCTGGCTAGCTGCCAAGTTTCTCGTCATTCAGAGTTGTGGCCATCTGAACCACTGACTGTAAAATAATCTTTTTTTGAAATATGTATTTTGAGTTTTTAGCATTATTCAGTGTGACGAAGAAATAAGTGTTTTCTGGGAATTAAAGAAAATAAATATTTTTTTTTAAGGAAAACAATTTGCTTTTGATCAACAGAGCCACTTGACCTGGTCTGTCCAACTTGTTTATTTTTCCTTTTATACCAAATATAAAAATTACTTGAAAATTTTCTTAAGAAGATATTCTTTGTACAGATTGGTAAAATATTTGAGGGTGAAAAGTTTAATATTTTCTAAGCTCCAGTATTAAGTCGTTATGCATCGTAAAGTAACATTTAATTCAAGTTGAACTAATCCCTAATAATATTGACTCGTTGAACAACAACTCGACCCACTTGCTCAAACCATAAACCTCTACCTAATCTAATTAATTAGCCTAGCTAACTAACTAATTTGGTCATCCTTAAATCTAAAGAGCCCGCATTTTTATTTTATTTTTTAATAATCCAGGTGTTTGAGTTTTGCCGGACTAATATGAAAATAGACGGTCTTTCTTTTTGATTCGCCTATTGAATAAAAGTGTGCAGGAGCTTAGGAAATAAAAAGTCGAGCAAAAGATGCAGCGGATGAGAAGAAAAGCACGGGAAAGAGTCGACGGGCTCAACGCATCCAAGGGACGTGAAGCTGCAGAAGAGTACACTGGCTGACGAGAAAGACGTGTGCGGCGTTCCGAGAGATAAAAAGCAAGGAAGAAGTTTGCTCGAGAAAGGACGAAAGTTAGATTCGGGTGAAGCCTATTTCGAATGTCAGAAATCACCTAAATGGCTGCGGAGTGAAATCAGACCCTA
>JBBPFP011049130.1:0-12909 GCA_037974795.1 Kaempferia galanga | reverse complement strand
TAATCATATTAATAGCATTTTCAATCATACTTAACATGTATTATTCATTACTATTAAGTTGTCAACTATACTTACCGGGTATTATTCATTATGATTCTCTGAGCAAATCTGTGATTTGTAGGATGAGTCCCTGCTAATATGGTTCTCTGGTAAAGAGGAGAAACACCTCAAACTAAGCCATGTGATGAGAATGATTCCTGGACAGCGCACTGTAAGTTTCTTTATGTGATATGAAAATCATTGAGCAATAGAAAGTTCCATTTAACACCTATAGGCTTTTGCCTCTTTGGAGAGAAAATAGGGAAAATCAAGTGACACCCAGTAAATATAGTAATACTAAAATGCAAGCTTACTGTAAGTCCTTCGTTGGTTTATATATTTAGGATTTTTTTTATGTACAACCCTCACTCAAATACTGAGAAAGAGCGCCATAGAATTTCTCTTTCTGCTTGTTGAAGTCTAAAAACTCTTTTTAAGATTTTAATTGCAACTCTTAGTTTCAATTTTTCCAAGGGAATTCTGATCATTATTAGACAATTGCCGTGCAAACAGTTGAGAACTAGCAAGCATATACTTTGCAGTCCTAAGCCTCAGTCAATTCCTAAAATTAAGATATAATGAACTAAAAGAGTAAGTGAATATATGCAGTGATATCATGTTGGCTTGATTCCTAAGAAGAAAACGCTCATCCTGCATCATGGCTTTTTCAATGAATGAGAATTTAGGCATGTACATTTCAATAATATTCGTCACTAATAGTCTAATTTCCTCATTTTATCAGCTCTAGACCCTCTTAATCATTCAGTCATCTTCTAACTAATTATTAGAACTAACAAAGATCTAACGATTTTATTAGATTGCAGCTTCGCTGTAATGAAGTGACAATCAATCTCTGCATGCTCTTTGTTTTCTTATAAAACACAAAATTCAAGACTACATGAATGAGAAACTTGTATGCACCCCACAATACTTCTCAGAAAGAAAAGAAATAAATTTTCAAGTGCCATCAAAATGTAAAACATTTATATTGTCCACGGTCCACCGTAACCAATAACCTTGTAGAATATGAAAGTGACTCTTAACATATTTCTAAAAATTGACCGAGAAGATAAAGAAGAAACAAATGATTTAGGTGGCAACAAGACATTGAATACAAAACAAAAAAGGATGTGAGAATCGTGTCATAAATAGGTCATGTTATTTGGATAAAAAAGAATATAAAAGGAAAAAAATTTAATTAAAAAAATATTTTTATAAAGTGTAAGATTGACTAATTAAATAAATTTTATTTTTTATCATTATTTCACTAATACCAACTCCCGATTACACCGCGAAGCAATTAAGATTTATTGGAGATTTTTTTTTAATTAAAGTATTCCTCGATATATATATATTTATAATTTTATATTATCTAATTAAAGTATTTATTTAGTCATTTAAATATATTTATCAGAGTAGATTTGGAGTTATTTTAGCAGCGAATTAATTTTTAAATAGGATAAAGCGATTTAGTCGGATTTAAAAAGAATTATAGATTTTTTTTTTTTTTTCAAAAGGAACCCTCAGTCTCTGTCTCCGCTCTCTGTTTCCCGTGTTTCTCTCCGCCCGCCGCCCGGCCGCCGCCTCCTTCCTCGTCCACGCGCCGGTCGGCCTCTCTACCGGACGTCACTTCTCTTTCTCCGTTCTCCTTTCCTTCCTCTCTGTGTTCCTCTGTTCCAGCATTGGATCTCCTTTGCAGCCCTAACTCCCATTCTTCTTCTCTTCTCAGCAGCAAGCAGCTTTCTTTCCCCTTATTATTCTTCCAGCTGCAAGTATCCTTCTCCATCTTCCTCCTTCCTGTTTTCCAGCAACGGGGCCAGCATCAGAGCATCTCCTTCACGGGTGCTGATTTCTTCCCAACAACCGTACCAGCTTCTTCTTCTTCTTCTTCTTCTTTCGGCTAATAGCAACAGTTCTTGTTTTTCTGTTTTTTTTATTTATCCAGCAACAGGTCGGCAACAGGCGTGAGGAAAGTATCATTGGGTGGATCAACCCCAGGCGAGACACGACACATTGTATTTGATGGAAAATGATCTTTGATGAATGTTTTTTTAATGATTATTTTATCAATTGCAATCGTATTCTCTTACGGAGAGTAAGATCAAATTGAAATAGCTTAAAAAGTTTAGGTATCAATTGGAAGCAGTAAGTGAGTTTTTTGGTTAGATTTATTTTTAGTATTTACTATAATTTTTTCCCTCCCTTGTAGGGTTTTGAGAACCTTCTTCTTCCTGTGTCTACTAACATGAAGCTGGTGACATTGATCTCCCTCTCCCTCTCCCTCTCTCTCTACTGTTAGTTGTTGCTTAACCATTTCGATTTTCTTGTAGACATGTTTAAGCAAAGGGAGTGGCTTCTACTATCCCCCCATGCACATCCTTCAGCTTGCCGGCTTTCGCTTCCTCCTCGAGTGCCCCATCGAACTTTCCGCCCTCAGCGTATTTTCGCCCATCGCCTCCTCTGTCTCCTCCCCTGCTTTTGGTCTTTTGCAAGGCCTCCCATGGTATAAAACCGTGCCTAGCCTCCACCTTTGGGATCCATCTCTGATTGATGTTGTCGTAATCTCTTCGCCCTTTGGCATGCTCGGTCTGCCCTTCCTCACCTGCAATGCCAAATTCAATGGCAAGGTATGATTTTTTTTAAAGATGAGGTAAAAAATGTAAATTTATGTGTTATTTGGTTGGGTGATGTTCATTTGGCATTATAGATTTATGTGACAGAGGTGGCTGCAAGGATTGGACAGCTGCTGATGGAAGATCTCGTTTCGATGCACGCCGAATTCGTGCAATTTTATGGTGCAGACGTTAGGCCTGGTTTTCCAGAATGGATGAAATGGGAGGAGCTCGGAAAGCTTTCACCATTGCTGAAACAAGTCATTCTGGGTGAAGGAGGAGAGGAACTAGGAGGTTGGATGCCCTTGTACAGGTTCAAATTCTCTTATTTCTTTAGTTTTCAATTGGTGTTTAGATGAATTTAATTTGTAAATGTTAAAATACACAATCAAGAAACCACCTTTTCATACTAACCTTCGCATACTTAAAATACACTTTGTTGACTTAATGTTGTTTTCTTCTGTAAAAAGATGTTTCAATTCTTTGGCATATTATTTTTCTTTCTAGTACTATTTCAGTATAAATTGTTTCACATTTTGTTATTGTGTAAGTGTATAGCTTTAATAAAGGTCAAACAGATTATTATTTGACTCATTCATAAATTGTGTTTGGTTAATGGTGTATAAAATTTATGGTCTGCTATCCTGTGGAGATACCTAAAAGAAAATTCCTTAGGAAATTGTAATGTGGTGCAAATATTTCACATGCAACCTATGTTTTGCTAGGCAATGGCCATTGGAGATTTGGAATCATTTGATGAAAATCTTCTGTATAATCATTTGGGCAAAAGCTATCTTGCTGAGGCTTTAGTTTAATACAATTGAGGAAATGATTGCTATTTAGTTTTTTTTAAAGTATGCTCATTTAAATTGGGGATAAAAATATTGATAACAAAGTAAAGATGGAAGTGAAATTTGTATATTTACAGTCTTTAAATTGGCCAACCTTCAAGCTATTTTGAACATAGCTACTTTAGTGTAGAGTCATTCGTAATGGATAATAGAGATATTCCTTTTGTTCTGAAAAGTTATATTCAACTGTGTTTGTCTTATTCTTCATACTTAATGAGACATCTTTTTCTTGGTTATGGTCTTCACATATTAGTGCAGCAGATATAAAGCAATGCATGCAGAAAATTCAACCTCTCAAGTATGGTGAAGAAACTTACTTCAATGGATCTATAATGTTGAAAGCATACAGCTCAGGTTTAGACATTGGAAGCTCCAATTGGACAATACATGCTCCAAGAAGGAGTATTTCTTATCTATCAAGCTCCTTATTCATGTCATCCTGTTGGAAGGGTTTTGATTACATGTCTCTGATTGGGAATGATTTAGTGCTGTTCTCAGATCTTTCAGCGCTAAGTAGCATTGACATTACTAGTTCCGAATCACAAGGAATTAGAGACATAAACATGACAGGAGATGGTGATTTTTCTCCCTCTAATGCTTCAACTTGCAGGTAGGTTTTCTTCATTTATTATTAACTTCTTTTTGAGCCCTGGTCCTTTTTTGTACAGTATCCATGTTTATGCTTTTCTGTAGTTCTTCTATCATGCTAATATATGTTATAGTGCTGATACTAAGGATAAAGTACACCGCCTTTTACTTGAAACTGATGAGAGCTCTGATGAAACTGAGAAGACCAAGTTTATATGCTCTTGCATCGTAGATTCTCTGCAAGGAGGAGGTTCAGTTTTGATACCAATAGGGCGTATTGAGACTGTAATCCTACTTCTGGAGCAGATATGTGAATCTCTAGAGTCCTTCAATATAAAGGTACACATTATCTATAGACGGTCTTTATCTCTCTGGTTGGAGAAATGTTTTGATGTTCCAACCTTGAGGCATTTCTTGTTCACTTCAGTTGGCTTTGATTGGACCAATATATATTTGCTGTTTGCTTTTCGACCATTAACTTATGTAAAATGTGGATTTATTACTGAATAAATATCATTAGGAATACTTGCATCTTAGCATAGTTTACAGTTTAGAACATATTTTGTGGACCCATGTGTCAGTTTGAGCAGGGTCCATTACTTCAACCAAAACATTATGCTGGTTTGTTTTGACTTCATTTTAATTTGATATATTTTTGACCAATTTTAATTGGTAGTGCAGTCATTATGTTACTATTTATAAACTTAGATTTGTTGGGTCAGTGTTGTCTCATTAAATAAAAGGAGAAAAACAAGCAATGCCTAGTGGAAAAGAGATGGCATCAGAGACTAGTCGCATGGGTTGGCAAGGGCTGGATGTGAAAGGTGTGTTACATCATTCATTTGGAGGTGGATTTTTTTTTTAAAGAAAGAACCACTTTGCTGCCTTAGTCTGCTAATATTTCAAGATAGATTAAAAAGGAATACAAGCCCCTAATGTGCTCAGCCTCTCACCACCTGTTGATTGTTATCCACATGAAGGATAGGAAGCACACACCTTTCCTTTATTCTCCGACTGTCCGACATACCAATGACTCCTCATTCATCAAACACACCTCCTAACCATGCAAGTTGATTAAGCCTCACATTGTAAATCTGATATTTTATAGGGAAGAGAATCTATATCAACTAATCCCATGTTCAACATGGGATGGATAATTGATGAAGGCCAGAACATGATCTGGAACCCAGAAAAGGAAAAAACAAATGATGGAAGAAAGAAGAAATTATCTACAATGAGTGATTGGAAAGAGTTGGCCACAGCAGGAGTTGCAGGAAATCTAGGGTTTGTGAAGAATTTGGTGCTGCTGTATTGGGTCAGTGAGGCAATAAGGTACGCAAAGGAGTCTGGTGCTTTTCGGAGAATGGGATTTGCTTGTTTCCAGCTATGAGAATTGGAAAAGATAATCTGGTTAAGGGGGGACCATTTCATGCCTTTCTGGATTAAATAAAACAAGGAATCAATTCGACCTGACTTGTATGATTCCATTCTCGGGCTGATTCTTGCATATTAAATGTACTACCTTTCAAGCGGAATTAGTCAGGCCTTTGTGAAAATGTTCAACATCCTATTTTACAGCAAATTAACTTCTTTATTAATAATATACTTCTAGAAAAAATAGTTGTTGCATTATCCATTTGATTAACAGTATGACTCTGAATTGAAAATAGAATAATGTATTCTTTTCATCATTTATCTATTATAGGTTCCAATTTTCATGATTTCTTCTACAGCGGAGGAAATGTTGGCATATCTGAATATAGTGCCAGAATGCCTCTCTGAGCATTGCCAACAGAAGGTTGTAAATTCTGTTTGTTTGTTGACTTGGTTAACATCATTCAATCCCTGCATTTATGTTTATTTTTCTTTTTATCATTTTGCAGTTATTCTCAGGGGAGGCATTGTTTAACCACATCGAATTTAAGAAAGCTAGGAGGCTACTTGTTTTCCCCTCGCTTTACACTCCTGACTTCCTGTGAGCCCTCTTACACACTGTAGCAACCATATGCTTGTTACTAATTGCGCATATGTGATACATGCATTCTAGAATTATATGCAATATAATCTCAACTCTCAACATATGAACACCGAAATTTTTAACACCACATAGGAATGATGATCACATATAAATATTAGTCAGTTTTGGTGAAATAGCATCCAGCCACGAGGACCTGGGACTGGGAGTTGATCCTTGTTATATTTTTTTATATGAATCTATATGGGATTTTGCCCTCGTAGTTTGAACTTTGAAGTTTTCACAACCCAATTGTTAATTGAGTGGCTCTTTTTTGAACCTAAATTTCCAACTCAAGGTTGTTCGTTGCTCTTTCCATTCAAGCCTTGCACTTTTCTATTGATCAGTAGACATCATCCGGATATGTGTAATCCTAATACAAACCCACCATTTACAATCAGTGTCAAGTAGAATCGAACTTCTGATTTTTGACATTGGTCACTTCTCTACATAATAGACACCAACAAATATCAAGAGATCTCCTGCCTTTTGGATGATATCTTGCATGATCAGAGTGATGTCGGTAGACAGAGGTTGGAGAATCTCATAATATTGCTCCGAACTGTTGTTTGAACCACCTGTAGGGTTAAAAAAACAACTGTTTCTCAGATATCATGAAACGGGGGAAAAATTATGTCTCATGCAATTGTTTTATTGAATTTTGAATATCATGAAAAATGTATCGTCCCGTGCTGTTAATATTACATACCGAATCTCTGTTCAAGTTCTGTTGATGTCCGTAATTATAATCCTGACTAAATTTCTATGAACAATTGCAAATTAATTTCTGAAAATTTCAATTTCTGTCAAGGTATTTCTATCTTTTCAGACATGGAATCATGGATGAAAGACTGCATCTTTCATTCTTTAAAAGTTAGGCATGCTATTTTTGTTTTCTTGACGACGATGTGCCATTCGAACCTCTGACTGTTGATCTATATGATTATTCTATATCATTTACTTTCCAACTCATGTAATTGATTTCTCACAGAGCTGCATGGCAGGAGCCCTGTGTAGTCTTTTCTTCTCATTGGAATCTTCGGCTCGGTCCAGTTGTCACCCTGCTTCGACGTTGGCATGCCGATCCAAATTCGTTACTAGTTTTAGAGGTGCATATCCCGCAAACTGTATTGGTTTAAGATATTTAGTTTCGCTAATACATAAGCTCATGCCCTTCTGTTATGTTCATAAACATGTACCATTTGCAGCAAGGAATTGATGTCGAACTGGCCCTCTCGCCTTATACACCACTGGCAATGAAGATTCTCCAATGTTCTATCCTTTCTGGGATTATGTGAGTCGAATTTCGATACTTAAATCTTTATTCTCTTTATATAATCTCAATCTTATTCTTAAAGATGCATGCAACATCTGTGAATACTTGAGATCGGGGTCCGAGGTGTTCTTTTTTATGTCTTGGTATCAACATTAAGCCAATTTTTTCAACTGTCCACTGTTGGTCTAAATCTCGAGGTTCTTATAATGATTTTAATCAATCTTCAGCAAGATGGTTATGTTTTTTTGGGCAAAAATCAAAAGAACATCTCTTTTGTTTTTTTGGAATCATCAAAGGGGTAGTTCTTTTTTTTTTTTTTTTATGATGCCCCACCCCATCATCTCCCTTTGTAAAGTGACACATCTCTCCTCAAGTAACACTATTATCTCTGGTCACATGCATTAAATGTTGAACCATTCGACAGTTGTATGAATAGGATAAGTTTGCATTGTAGCAACTACAAAACATGCAATAATTATGGTTTCATTGTTGCTACAACATATATTTAACTTGTTCAAAAATATTCACGCTGTAGTAACTATGGTTTTGTAGTTGTTATAACGTGAATTTGACCACCTAACATTCATGTTGGAGTAGCTATGAAACTATAGCTGCTACAATTCAAACTCTTGTTCTATTCAACAACATTGACATTGTAGCATTTACAAACTGTGGCTGTCTCGAGCTTGTCTTGGTTAACAACATTCATGTTGCAGTAGCTATTATAACGTGCTCGACCGGTTAAGAATTTAATGCGTGTGACCAAAGATAACAATGTGAAACAGTGTAGTTAGGGCAACTCTTACATTTTACGAGGGGCCGATGGGGTGGGGCATATCTTGATTAAAAAAATAAAAAAGGGGTGTACAAAGTACAACTGCTTTTGAAAATTCTCATCCATTTACCACCTCAGCTATACCGTGGTCTGCTTCATGCGGTCTTCTTCATGCATCATTATTTGCTTTCCGAATTGGGTAATCAAGGATTTTCTGGTCGCAGGATGCACAAAGTACAGCCGCTTTTGGAAATCCTCCAACCGAAACTTGTTTTGGTAAACATCTCGATCTGTGCTCTTCGTTTTCGACTATCATTTGATTTTCCTTCGTGTGTTTTTTTTTCCTATGCAGTTCCCCGAAGATCTTCGAACGCAGTTGCAGGCGCAGGGGAAGAACTCGCGACTATCATACTTGTACTACACCGAAAACGTTCCACTGCGAGTTCCGAGTTCTTCAAAGAGTTACGATGCCGTGCTGGAAACTGATCTTGTCGGTCAGCTTCGGCCCCGTAAACTGACACAGCAAAACTTGGCCATCGCGAGACTGGAGGGAAGTATTCGGTTGAGGGAAGGAAAATATTTCTTATCCGCATCGAAAGTTCAACTCGGATCTTCAAGTGAAAAGTTGCTTCATTGGGGTTCTGTCGAGCCCGCTCGTTTACGCGTCGCCTTGCAAGAGAGGGGACTAGTCGGGGATACGCAATGGAATGAGGAGGCCGCGAGTGATACAGTTTCCATACGAATAGGAGACCCTAATAATGCCATTATCGAGACCAATGCGAGAAGGACCACAATCGGTTGCGAAGATGAGAAAGTCGCCAACTTAATTTATGAAACTTTTAGCAGCCTTTGTGATGGAATTTAAGTAGTCTCGAGGAATAGCTAGCTATAAGAGTTTGTTTATGTCTGTTAATTTATTTTTTTTTAAAAAAATAAATTATTTTTGGTTTTTTTTTGTGGTTTTAATTTAAGTATTCCATTAAAAGGGGCTCTCAATCAAGGTCAACAAGGCCATTTCGATCTTTCCTCTTTTTTCTTAGCACCGAAGAAAACTCGCTCTTTTCCATCTCTCGATCCATCGCCCGGCCTCGCTACTGCACCGCCATGGATGCCAAGATCCGTGAATTCTTCGACTCCGTCGGCTCCTTCTTCACCGGCGGCGACAACGTTCCCTGGTGCGACCGCGACATCATCGCCGTAAGTCTGTCCTGCCGATTCCTCGCTCTCTACCTCTCTCTCCTGTCGTCGTATTTCTTATCGATCGGAAGATGTAGGGATTCATCTGTTGTTGTTTTTTTTTTTTTCAGATTATCATCCCTTTTCTCCATTTGCTTCTCTTGATCGCTGTGCTTCGCCTTCCAGGGTTTTGAGAGAGAGGTTGCGGAGAGTGGCAGCGCAGAGGCCAAGAACGAAGGCCTCATGAGGTTGTCCTGGGCGCTTGTTCATTCCAGGTACCCGGAAGATGTGAACCGCGGAATCGCCATGCTCGAAGGTTCCTTAATTACTTATCGCCTGTGAAAATTTGCATTTTTACCCTTGTAGATTTGTGTTCTTCGTGTGGTTAGAAATCTGGTTATCATTCTTTGATTCATTGTTGGTCTTAGTGAATTGCAACCTTGTTAACGCTGGTTTCTTCAGCTTCTTTGGATAGTTCAGCAAGTCCACTGCAAGCTAGGGAGAAACTTTATTTGTTGGCTGTTGGGTTTTACAGAATTGCAGACTACTCCAGGAGCCGTCAGCTGCTTGAGCAATGTTTGCAGGTATGATGTTATTGTGATACAGGCTTATTGACATATATTCGATAAAATGTTTGTTATGGATTGACATATTTTGTGCCTGATTAGATGTTTAGTTTTTCTTTGCTTGAATGTACTGGTGACACAAATTTTACCTTTTTGTTTATCCTATTTTCTTGTTTGGGGGAAAAAAAAAGAAATTGCATTTGCTTGATGCTCTTCGGTTTCTCCTGCATACACCTATGTGGCTGCACCAGCTATACTTTATCAAACACCAATCTAGTCATGAAAGCTTGAGTATAAGCCTCTTATCGTTGAACTTCCTATTTAAACTATATGTCTTGTTAAAATATTGTGAATATAAAGCTTGCAACTCTAAAGCCTGCTAAATGGTAGAGGGTAGAAAGATTTTAATACTTACCAAAAGTATAAATCAATTTGCCATTTTCGTAGTATTAGAGATGCTATGTGGAAATTCACCAATAATGAAATACGTTAGTGTGTTGATGATATCATCATATTATTGTTGGCTTGAGGAAATGAGCTGAAAGGAAAATAACTAGTTATGTTTTGCAACTAGTTGTGCATACTGTCCTTTTCCAGAAATAGAGGAAACTTTTGAATGCTGTAAAAAATCCTGGTAACTTGAGATTTCAATGTTAGGTTAGTGAATATCTGCTGCCATGTCCTTGGGTCTGCTAATGCTCCCTAATGTGTTTTTTTTACATTGGAATGTCGGATCTCACTTGGAGTGACAATGGATCTTGTAGGAAGCAAGAACACTTTTACACTTTGCTAGACATGTTTGAAAAAGGGAATCTAGACAAAATGCTACTCATCAATACTTTGGACACAAACAAGATCATTGATGGTAGTTTTAGGTGCTTTAGGAACGGCATACACAAGTAATTCTTAACAAGGGTTAATGCTAATGACTCACTTTTATGGATAATGAAATTTCTTATTTGAAATACAGCATCAGATATGATGATCCGTTATTTTCATAGTTAAATTTTCACCCTTGCTTTCTTGATTACTAGGCTTTTAGCTGCGATTATTACCTCCTGTTCCAACAATAAATATATTCAAAATAAGAAAAAAAGTTGCCAGATGCATGCATCAGTTTTTACTTGTTGCATTATCTGTTTGAGAAACCTGTGAAATCTTGGCGTCAAAGTCATGTTTGCCTATTTAAATTGCTTGTTCTTGTTTTGTTTTGTTTGCAACATCTTCTGGTGATGTTGTACCTTAATATCTATTTAATTGGTTTAGAACATATTCTTTCTGATTTGCTCGTCAAATTCGGTGCTCAAGTTGGGTAGGTTATTTATTTAAGTTTAATTTGATTGTTTCATGTATTGCTTAGCAGCTCTTTTACCTTCCAATATTGATAACTTTGCAAAATGTCCCGCGACGTTTCCCTTCCAAGTTCGACTTAGTTTATGAAGGATATGATCATTGATTGCGTAGGATGGTTATATGTTACTATAAAATGCACAAAAGAGAACAAGGGGATATTTTATCGCAAGACTAGAATCACATGGCTCAGAATCTGCAACAAATATATGAAGTTCAAGAAATGTCTTAATTAAGTGGTTTTAGGTGTCTTTCTCAAGTTATTGATTACTAAACTAAGGCTTAAAGGCTTGTTCCAAGCTAGCATTCTCTTGTCACCTTGCCTCACATTGTGGATGATGGAAAACCACAGTTAACTGCATCACCTGCCTCACAACATGATTGACCGAACACCCAAATTGCCTCATGTCCATCCGCCCTCGATGAGGGCACTATGAATCCCAAGCGAAGGAAAGATTGTGAAGAGCTCGAGGGAGAGCCGCGAGGAAGAATCATGTGAAAAATATTGTACCAAGCCTGTGAATCAAGGAAAATAAACCTAACCTACTTTCGTCGTCATCATTGTCTCAATGAGGTGCGTCTAAGTGCAATAGTGGAATGATAAAATTGAAATTACACTAGGAAATGAGTCCTGGATTTAAGATCTGTGAATCACAATAGCCCGCCGAAGCATCTCGGATGAAGCTTTTATCCTTTCGATGTATTTATGCCTCAACTTATTTTTGTTTCTTCACGTTTGCAGGTCGCCCCCGATTGGCGACAAGCCCAAACTCTGAAAAAAGTAGTGGAAGATCGAATTGCAAAAGGTACTAATAACATCGACCTCCACTCAATTCATCATCAAAATCTGAGCTCTTGTTCTCGCAACAGATGGTGTGATCGGCATCGGAATCGCAGCGACCGCCGTGGGACTTCTTGTGGGTGGCATTGCGGCACTCGCAACTAGGAAGAAATAATCTCATGTTCTTCCCTTATGCTCTCATTCCATTCCCTGCTCTGTCTTATTATCGGATTGATGCCTTACTCTGGTAAATGCTGTATTCGTTTTTATCTGTTTGAGTGAAGACTTAACGAGTAAATTGTCGAGTTCATCTTATATTTGTTTCTCCCCGATAAGAAACTGAAATATCAAATATATGAAAAGATAATTCATATTTGATTATTCTAGGTTCGAAAAGTTATGATTCATTATCTTTGTTTTGTAAGCTATTTTGCTTTCTAAATGTTGCTCACACAATCAACTTTCTCTTCTAACTAATTGATGTATAATTTGTGTTTATTGTGAAAAAACAAACTTCACTATTTTGTAGTTCGAGAACCACTGCCAATGATTAAAAGTTGTATGATGACCTTTCCGTGAGGCCACGCTGTGTGTGAGAAAATACAATAAAAAAAACTTGGACTATTAAAACATAAGTACTACACAGATATTCGAAATCAATTCGGTGACCACTGTAATAGTGCAATTTAATAAAAAATGACTTATGTTTTAATAAAAAGATATTTCAAATCGGTCAAAAAAAAAAAAAAAAAGAAGAATTAATTGATATTTTATCATTTCAGTTGGTTCACTTCAATTTGTTTATTTTTTTTCAATTTGTTAGAAAAAAATCAATTTAATTCAATTAGATTCGATCTTAACTAAATACTCACCCACCACTT
>JBBPFP011049022.1:0-12909 GCA_037974795.1 Kaempferia galanga | reverse complement strand
TTGGGCTTGATTTGGGCAGTGTGGGCCGTGCATAGCTCGGCTGGTGTACGGATGGGACTGCCCGGAGCTTACTTGGCCTATAGGTCAGACTGGCCTGGTTCCAGGCAGCGTCGCGCCGGCACTAAGTTCAAAATTCAAAGATCTGTTTCGAGTAACTCGACGACAAAAAAACGAACAAGCAGCGGTTATTGCTTTTCGTTTTTTCATTTAGTTATCTGCCCAGACAGGGCACTTTGTCTTCCCCGCAGTAAAAAGTAATCTCGCAGCGGGGCCTCACCTGCCGGCCGTCGGCGTGCCTCTCGCGCTTGGGATTCTTTAATAATTCAAACTTTTACTGCACTACTATAGACGATTCAACGTGTGGCCAGGAAACGACGGCCAGCTCAGCGGATTTATCTTGATTTAGCTGAAAAAACAAAAAAAAAAAAAAAAAACCGGCCTCGGACAACGCGACCAATGGCCCTTCACCACCTGCCTAGTCTCGAAAGGACACAGTCTAGCCTCCAGTGGCTAGTGCCGTTTTGAAGGGGGAGAGAGAGAGAGACAGTGAGACGCCATCTTAAATTTCCTTTCCAGCTGAGCCCACGAGATTTCACCACTCTTTTGCCTGCAGGCAAAGTGCAGATGCTCCAGCTTTATCATAGAGCCAACACCCACCCTCACAGACACTTTAACTTTGTGGGGCAGCTCGTTTCTCAGGCCAGTTCAAAAAGATTTCGAGGATTGAAGAATGAATTATATATATGGATGTGGAAGGTATTAAAGAGCCAATACAACTTAATTAATTGACACATTCTGCAAATTAAAGAGAAAGGAAAAAAAGCGACAGCATTGAGAAGCTAAGATCATGAAACACATACACATCAAACATTCTCAGTTTTACACACAAGACAGAAGAAGGGAAAGGGCGTGGAATAAAGATTAATACAAGCATGGTACGGCAATCAAATCAACTAATAGAAGCTGCCCGACTGCATGCTCCTCTGGCCTGCCCTGCCCTGCATTTCTTACGCCCTGTTTGGCTGGGGTAAAAGGAGGTTCATTAATGAAATGGAATGGAATGGAAAGGGAGGGTAACTTCCTTACACCCCAGGGTAAAACTTCCCCCTCCCTCCCCTCACCTCCTTCCCTTACTTCCTTCCCAAACAAAGATAAATATTAACTTTCCATTACTTACCCTTCACTCACCTCTTCCCAAACAGAAGCTAAGGAGAGACCTAACTGCGAGGTCACTGCCAAGCCGTTGCTAAGAGAAGAGAGGGAATGAGAGAGGATTAAGCACTCAGATTGTCGATCAGTGGCAGTGCAAGAGATCAGAGAGGAGTACCCCGGAGATAAGAGATGAGGTCAATCGGAGAGCAAAATTTTAGGGCTCTGGGAAGAAAAAAAATTAAGAATGAAAACCCTAATTAGAAAAGTTAATTCGTGACGAAAACTTAGTTTCATCGCTGCTATAATAGAGACGGGAACTTAATATTTTAGCAGCGAAATTAAGTTTCTGTTGCTAATTAAATAAGTTAAATAAGAATAAAGTTGAAATGGCAACGTAATATCTTAATTTATTCCCGTCTCAAATTATTGATGAAAATCAAATTTCATCGCTAGTATTCTTGCAGTGGAATAAAAGATATTCGGGATATAACATGTCTGATCAGACACTCTTTGACTTTCTTTTTAAAGAGTGTTGTTCTTTTGATTTTTGTCCATTACAAATTAGAGACATTTCTAAAATACTCCGTATATTTTATCAAAATGACCCTAAAGATTTGTATTTGTCAATGCCTTCTTCTGAGATGATTAAACTAAACAAATAATTACTTGTTCCACTTGGCTAGTGCATTCTTCACCAATTTACATTCCTTTTAATCAGTTCACAAAGTGTTAGCATCTAAAACAATTTGACTCAAATAAATGAACAAATAATATATACAAAACTTGATTGTTTGTGCTTCACCAATAGTCACCACAAGAACAGCAACCATATCTAAAACGATGAAACCGGAATGGATCTCTGAGAACAATCTCCCTCTTTTCACTCATCGAGAACATCTTCATCAAAGTGTGGCAGTCAATGCACACCCTCAAGTTTTTCTTAACACAAATTGGTGCCAGTGGAGGTAGATGCATCATTCCAAATGCTACTGCCAACTTCTCGCTGTGATGATTCACAAAAGCTTCACGCTGGTTGTTAGGAACTACCTTCTTGATCTTGGATAGCATTTCTTCTAGTTTCTTGTAAATTGCAGGACTCTCGGCGTGAGAATTATCACCCGCAACAAAAGAATGGACAGACGCGCCAATCTCAATCCAACTAAGACCTGGTTCCTTCTTCACACCTCTTTCTTTCATCAAATTTCGAGTCTGCATGGCAAAGAATTTCCTCCCACAATCGAGGTACATATTGTAAAGTATCACATATGGGCTAGAGGATTGAGGATCGAGCTCCATTATTCGTTTTGCGGCACTAGTTGCTGTCACAATGTGCTTGTGAATGCGACATGAACCTAGAAGAGCCATCCATAACGTGTGGTCATCATGAAATCCTGAGTCCAGGATAAACTTCTCAGCATCGACCAATCTTCCTGCCCGTCCAAGGAGGTCAACTATACAAGCACAGTGTCTCGCATTTGGATCCAAATTATAATCAATTTTCATGCTTTCGTAGTATCGAAGACCCTCTTCGACCAGTCCTCCATGGCTGCAAGCGGAAAGAACACCGAGAAAAGTGACATGGTTTGGCACAATTTGGCAGTCCTCCATCTCCTTGAAAAGCATCAGGGCATCTGTTGCACAACCATGTTGTGCATGACTCGAAATCATAGCAGACCAAGACACTACATCACGATTCTCCATCTCCTGATATGTGGTTTTAGCAGCATCGATATTTCCGGATCTAGCATACATGAAGATCTGGGAGTTATTCATGACGGTGAACCAACTGAATCCAGCCTTAACCGCACAACACTGGATTTGCTCACCGGACCTTGCCACAGCAAGATTAGCACAGACACTCATTAAGCATGATAAAGTGAAGTGATCAGGCTTTATGCCATAGCTCAGCAAGTCGTGGAACAATCTCAGTGCCCTTTCGAATTGTTCAGTTCGAACACATCCAGAGATCATGGAAGTCCAAGTGACAATGTCTTGCTTAGGTACAGAATTGAAGCATTTGAATCCTTCCTCGATGGAGCCTGAGTCGGTGTACATCTCAATTAGTGCACTTCCAATGAACTCATCATATTGGAGACTGTTCTTGAGTATCTGTCCATGTATTTGCCTTCCCATCTCGAAATCAGCAATTAAGCTACATGCTTTCACCATGCCCGACAATGTGAATTTTGAAGGCTTAATTCCTCGTCTTAGCATCTCAGAGAAGAGACTTACTGCTTCAACTTCAACTTTATCTCTATCCATCTCCGACCTTGAAAACCCAGCAATCATGGAATTGAAAACGACGACATTAGGATCAGATAACAACTTAAAAACCCCAAGTGCTTCATCCAACAAGCCATTCTTTGAATACAAGTCTATGAGTGCACTGCTCAAAAACACATTGGAGTCCAAACCAACTTTAGTTATGCATCCATGAATCATCTTCCCAAGTTCCACAGCATTGCTGAGGTTTGAACAAGACTTGAGCACACTACCTAGAGCAAAAGGATTCAACTGTATTCCCAACTGATGTATCTGAGCAAATGTCCTCAATGTCTCCTCATCCCAACCAATTCGAACATAAGCAGAAATCAAAGAATTCCAAGAAACATCATCCACTTGAGTTGAACTAGCAAAAACCAGCCTTGTTTCACCAATTTTGCCACATTTTGAGTACATGTCAATGAGAGAGTTAGTCAAGAAAACATGTCTGGATCCACTGACTAGAACCATCGCGTGAATCACTTTCCCTGTTTTCAAATCCTCAGTTCTTGAACACACATTTAGTGCACTGGCATAGGTGAAACGATCCAGCTTTGCTCCGGTAACTCTTGCCTTACAAAACACATCCAAGGATTTACAACAGAGACCAACTTGAAAATACCCAGCGATGAGTGAATTCCAAGAGACACTATCTCTTCTAGGCAATGTATCGAACACCCGTTGGGCAAGTACCATTTCTTTGCATTTGCAGTACATGTTCAGGATTGTATTTTGCAAGAACAGACAAGGAACATAGCACTGCTTAGCGATGTGCGCATGCACTTCTTTCCCATGGAGCAAAGATTGTGATTGTGTAGCAGAAAGAAGGAGATCAGAGTAAATAGCCTGACATAGCCTGGGCTGGGGAGGGATTTGGTGTTGCGTTGGGAAAGAGTTGAAGTGCTGTTTGGGTAATCTGTAGAAGAAGACATGCTTCGAAACTGTTCTTAGGCGTGTATGAGTAGGATGCGCAGGTCTCATGGAGGCGGGTGATCTATATGGATCCACTGAGACGATCGAGGTCGGATGTCCTGGAAGTTATCTCCTTTCTTCTTGCCTCGTCGTTCTCGTTCTGTCTCCGGTTTGGACCGCCAGGATACTGGTGCCGACTGCCGAGGAGATATCGTCCCTAGTTTTCGTTCCTAACTCCCTGTAGAGGAAGCGACGCAGGGAGTTAGTGCCGTTGGAGCGGCGACGACGGCGACGGAGGCGGCACGACCACCAATGGGGGAGAGGAGGCAGGGGAAGCCTCGTTTCTTGGGAGTGCGGCTCCTCTCCTGGCGTGACGCGGCGGCGGCCGGTGCAGAGCGAGCGAGCACCGAAAGTAAGACAGACGGCTCTGGCGGCGGTTAGAGCCCAGCAAGAATCAAATGCATATAAGAGAAATTTATAAGGAGTTATCTGTAAAATCCACTTTCGGATCATCGGATTAAAATATAAGATAATCTAAACCGTTCAAAATGGACTAATCTAACTTAATTTATACTTAGTCCTTTCGATCCGACGGCTTAAAGGAAACCTTCGTGACTTCGTAGAATTTTTTGCATTCGAACCCTTCGTCTAAATTTTGTTTAGCAAAAAGGGCCTTTAGGAAGTGAAATCAATACAGCTGTATTTGACATTTACCAAAAGTCAACACATAAACGCAAAGGTCAACTCAAGTATAATTCTCACTTCACTCAGACACCGAGATCCGGGTGGTAATAAGTTTATTTTTCTTAAAAATAAAGTAAAATAAAATTTCGTAGATCTGTCTTAACAAATACACATCACCAACTTCGATATATTTCCCCAAATAATTAATAATTCCAATTAATTAGACGATTAACCACGACATCCTCATGAAAACACATCCCTGCTTGAATTATCATATAATAACTACACGTCCCCAGTAAAGTTCAGACATACGCAGGTCCCAGTATATGGCTGGTGGCTGTGTGGATGGTAAACTTTGAGTAAAGCCATACAGCAGGTCACCACGTATGGTTGGTGGTTATGTCACTACGTGGATGGTTTCTTTCTTCGCTATCAGTCCTCGCTAAAAACGTAAACAAACCATTGTCTCTGGTACCATCCATACCTTTTCTAATCCGCAGAGTAAACAGAACATTAGTTAGGTAAAGTCCCATGGAAGACACTCACAAGTCACGAACACTAGTCTCTCCGCTTCTCTTTTCCTTCTTCCTCTTCTCGTCTCTCGAACAGTTCTGTTCTTCCATTCCGCCACGCTTTTGATGTCAATTTGAGATTTGGTCTGCCCGTTAAGGTTAATCTGATATGTTTTTTCTTTTTTTGAGGGGATGATTTGATGTTTGTTGGATTGGATAGGAGGGAGGATTAGGGTTTTGGTTGAGATCGATGTACAAAGGTGTTGAAGAATCCGATGGAGGAGAAGCGGATGGATCTCGAAGCACCGCTGCTGTCCGTTCGGAGATTCTCAGCGGGGCCGTCGGCTTCTCCGACGCTGCTGGCGGAGGAGGAAGGCGAGGCGCGGCCTCACCCGCCAAGGAGGGCGTCGCTTCCGTACTATAAGTCGGATTTGAAATCGGGTCCGGTGCGTGTTCCAGGGGTCGTCCCGTTCGTATGGGAGCAGACTCCGGGGTTGGCTAAGAACGGGGAGCGATCGGCCGTGGACGGCGGTGGAAAGGTGATGATGGTTCCCAAGCTTCCGCCTGGAAGGATCCAGAACGGCAAGGAGGGAAACTCGTTGCGGGATGCCTTGGCTCCGGCTGTGAAGGTTGGCAGCAGTGTGCGGACTCGTAAAGCTGTGACCTTTGCGACCGATGCTGGAGCTGCCAATTCTTACGACTCTTCTGAGGACGCGCCTAAGATTGTTGTGGATGAGAGGGTAGAGAAGATTGAGAAGGAAGCTAAGGTAGAAAATGCGGATAGGATTGAGATGCCAGTGAAGGCAGAGAATATGGAAGAGATTGAGGTGGAGGAGACGGTTGAAAATGAAGAGAGGATTGCGAAAGCTGAGAAGGTAGGGAAGAATCTAGAAAAGTGTCCCGTTTCAGCCTCAGAGAATCATAATAAAGAAGACAATGTTGAAGAAGACGCTTTCTCTGATGCGCTTGATACACTATCACGATCGGAGTCATTCTTCATGAATTGCAGTGTCAGTGGCATTAGCGGAATCCCAGATGTGGCCAAGCTCTCAGGCAGCTTTCTCAAGGATCCTGAGCTCAGGGATTTCATGATAGAGAGGTTCTTGCCTGCTGCACAGGCAATGGCTTCCGATTCACCCCATTATACCTTGAAAAAATCAGCTGCACCTCCACGAGCAGCTACGAAGCTTCTTGAGAGGGCTGAAACTAGTGATCCTGCCAAGGGGCCACCTATTCCCCTCCAGAAAAATTATACTTATCCCGAACAGTGTGCTAAGGAGTTGGAGGAAGAGGATACTTATGATGAAGACAATGAAGATGATGAAGATGAGGAATGTTATGATGATACTGGCCATTTTCCTTCTAAAGGTTGTGGATTGCTTCCTCGATTTTGTTTGAAGAGTTCGTTCTGTCTTCTAAATCCAGTCCCAGGGATTAAAGTTCGAGGAAGACACTTGCCTTCAGCAAGGGGAAAATCTGGAAGCCCACAGATCAAGAATGTATATCCAGTATCTCTTGTTCAAGTCGAAGAGGTAAAGTATGGGCAACATTATTTGTTACAGAATTTTGTTTTTTCTTTGGCCTGTTATTGATTTGTGTTGTCTTACATTTTCTTGTTTAGCTCTCATGGGAAGCTGTTTATGGAAAAAAATTAAGTCAGGAGCATTCTCCCCAGAAAGAAGTGATAGGTAAATTAAGGAGTGAATCTGATACTCTTACAGCTGATTGTTCATCTGCATTTGGTAATTCAGTGGCTACAGGAGGTACAACCCCTGATAAAGATGGGCATCCATCAACTGTTCATGAAAGGAAGGATTCTGTTGGAATTCTAAGCCGAGAAAGCAATTGTAGCAAGATTGGTGGTCCTGATGCATGCGAGAAAAGCAGCAGAAGCTACAGGGAAATAAATCATAGCAACCAAATAGGTTCAGAATCCATGAGCTCTTTACTGAACAAAACTCTCCACGTTGATTCAGGTAATAGACCAGGATCTTCAGACTCAAAGGCTAGTTCCTTCTATGCTGTCAGTGATACTAGAAGTATGATGAGTTCTGGTGAGATTGGTATAGATAGTTGGAGTAGAGGAAGTATAGTTGCTGGAGCTAATAAAAAAAATGCATTGCATCCAGAAGTCACCAAAGTTTCTATGCCCATTTCACTCTTGCCTTCAAAAAGATTAAATAATGGGAATATGGATGTTGATGATGATAGAAATTGTGGCAATGATAGTGAGCCATTGCATTTGAAGAGCGGCATTAATCCTTTGCTGTCAATGCTGCCTCCACCATTGCCGAAATCACCATCAGAGTCTTGGCTTTCTCGAACTTTACCTTCTGTCTCATCAAAAAATCCAGCTCCGCTGTCATTATTAGGCATTCAACTTCGGAATAGGAAACAAACTGTGACACCCTCTAATGACATGAAACAAGAAACAAATATCAGGCCTTCAAGACCACGACGTCGACAGATTCGATTTTCTGAGGTAACCCTTTTAAAATCAAACAATAGTTATGATGAATTATGAAGTTCATATGTTCTTTAATCTATCTACATATCCTTCTAGGTGCTGGCAAAATCTGACTCACAAATATCAGAAATATGAGGTGTAAACTTACTTTTCTTCCACCATCACACCATATCTTGTGATTACAGAGGATAGAGAAGGTAATACAGTTTAGTTTTTTCCCCCCTATCATTCAGTATACTTAACTACTTTATTTATAGGTGGTTTGACGTCGTGGTGATTCTTCTGGCAATCTCAAATGCACTTCCCTTATTAATTCCTATATTATGCTGTATGTAACTTGAGCTATTGCTCATTCAAAATATTTAATTCTTGTAAATTATAAATTGTTCAACAGGATGACTAAACACATTGTCTTAACCACATGTCAATCACTTGTGCAGCTTGCATGTTGTGTTTGTTCATTTGCCATTTCCAACAAGTGTATACATTCAACTCAAAAATGTAATATCATACTATGCCATTAGTCCTATATATATTTATGAAGTATTTCATTGATCTATGCATTAGTTTTTCTTTCTACAGCAGGCACAATTTGCAGCTGTCTTGTAGTACAATTTATTAATTTTATAGCTGACTTCCTTGCTTGTCACAAATAATTCTTGTCTCGTGAGTGTTTTTATCTCAATAATATGATGCTGCATTATGTAACCATTTTTTATTGGTAGCTTTGGTTCAAGTTGAAACGAAGAATTTGATGATTGTTGGAGTGAATTTGTAAGACCGCATTCGTTAATATGCTGGAATATACTCCAGCTTTCTTTTCTTTGTCCTTTTGTAGCATAGAGATAAACCCTAGATTGTTTTTGTTATCTTCTTAATGTTTTATAAATGGAGTTAGTCAGTTAGTATATATACTTTTCTGTAAGACATACTGTACAAATGTGCTGCTGATTTGCACAGTTTCTACGTGCAAGTTTTACATGTGAATACGACAAAGATTGCATGTCATGTCATTAATCAAACATCTGGCATTTCCTTTGAATTTTCATTCTCGCTTACAATGTTCTTGTATTTGGTCTCCTTTTAATGATTGATAACAGATACTAGTCAAATTGTCTGTATAAAACGCATGAATGCATCAGACTTGTTTTTGATATTTAAAGGTTCAGTATTCAACTCGATGAGAGGGTAAGTTCTATAAAGGGGTAGCTAAAATGAAAGTCTAGGATATAACTAGTTTTTTTTTTTTTTTTTTGGCTTTCATCATCATCATACCATATTTGCCCCAAGTTATTTGGCACCAGTTGAGGCTGGTTGCACGAAGCTTATCTCATTATAGAACTCTTTGTGGCACCATCATTAGTAATGTTCAAGTGTTCCTCTACTTTTCAACACATAAATCTTTATTTGTTTGAGAACAAGTCTAATTTAGTTGCTACTGGTCACTTGCATGTCATGCCAGCTTAACTAATGTCTTAGACGTATAATCTTTCTTCTCTAACAAACAAAAGAAAATCTTTGAATATTTACAGTATCCTTCTGCAAGGCCTTTTTTGCCGCCATATTCTTGTTATTTAAAATAAAAATGTTATTTTTTATTTTACCAGAAAATGTATCTTTTTCTTGTAAATTTGACATTTAAATTTCATGATCATTGTTTCCATCATCTCATGGTCTGCCAGATATAAATTTTGAACTACCACAGTAATTTAGGCATAAAGATCAGTTGTGTTTTATGTGTAAGCTACACAACTCAATCAACCCTGTTAATGCTAGATTAACCCTACTATCTCTGTCGTATGTTGCCTGAGTTCATATTGGTTGTTCCACATCCCACTCTGCTGAAGCTTTTAGTAAGTCTAGTTTAGTGCATCAGTATTTAGTCGCCACATGCCGGTTAGTAATATAATTAGACCCATGGCTGGAGTCAAGGTTGATTCCAGAGTTTGGTAGAAAGCCTTGACTGATTTAATATATTTAAAGGAAGGCATCTCATTGAGCGGTGTGAACTAGACCCACATTTTTTAAAATACTTATTTACTGGCGAATCTTAGTTTTTTTTTAATGCAATTTTTTCTCATTGATATTGTACCATGAATTTGCAATATCAGGTAAACATCTCTGTCTTCATTGTTTAGGGCTTTAGGCATCATCATCACTGTTTCACCAGAAAATACTAGTACAAAGCTAGAATTTTATTCTCTTCTTTAAACTGTGTGCAGTCACATAGGCCGCCATATTTCTGTTGTTATTATTATTTTTGCCTCCACCATTAATTCAGTTTTTGTGATCTTAGATAAGGGATTTTTTATTTATTTAAATGGCTGGCCTGGCCCCTGGAACAAGAATACATAACGAGAACACTCGATTATTTCTTTCTTTGTGGTTAGTTGGTGGTTGGCTTAGGATCAACGCTAACATCAGCTTGACAAAGGCCATCATGTTAGGAGAGGGAGAGGCAGAGAGGGTAATTAGCTCCAATCGTTTCGTTAATGAATTGTTGTAGTAAAAAACTCGAAGCATACTTTAATACTAGAATTTACTTGGTATCCATCTCCTTGAGGTGACTAATCACAGTGTACCCACTCCACTATAAAAAATACTCCTCGAAATAATTCGGAGGTGGAGAAATGTTGTACAAGCTCACAACAAAAAAAAAAAATACAAGGAAATAAATACGCAATACAAAGAATATCTTGATTGATCTCTTGTTGATCGTAGATGCTTTTTGATCGGTTGGAAAGTGTAGCAACACTTATCTTTTGAAGGTTCAAGAGCTGACGGTGAAGAATGGAGAAGAAGAGACATCAAATGCCCTATGAAAACGCCTTTTATCCCGAGATCTAGGGTTCCCAATCGATTTCCTTACTCTCAATCGATTGCCACGTCAGATTCGTTTGTTCAAACCTTGCTACAACTCTTTTCTGCTTTTACCAATTGATTACGCAGCTTTAATCAATCACCTGATCGATTCAGAAGTTCACTCGTGAGTTTCGCCCAATTGATTGGGGGCTTTACCAATCGATTCAGCACAACACTGCTTTTCGAAACTCTACTCTAATTGATTAACCAATTGATTGAAGAGAGCTGAATTGATTGACCAATTGATTCAACACCTCTCTGTACTCTTGCGAAGATTGCCCAAATCGATTGCCTAATCGAGGAAGGCTTAATCATATGCCCAAATTGATTCAGGTCTTCTCTTTTCTCGTGACAAATAGCTCCCAATTAATCACCACTTTGGGTAATCGATTGACCAACCCTAACTTAATCGGAGTGTAGGGTTCCCTTGCCCAACATTTGGTCAACCGTGACTTGTTGAGGCTTCTTCACCAAGTGTCCTCACTTGGATTATCTCTTTGCCAACTTCCCGTTAGACTTCCAATCACCAAATGCGATTCTCCTTGATCCACTTGGATTTTTCACTTGCCTAACCTCAGTTAGGACTTTTCTCTTGCTAACGTGCCGTTCTTTTTGACCCACTTGGACTTTCCTTTGCATAACCGCAGTTAGGTTTTTCCTTGGCCAATATGCGGTTCTCCTTGACCCACTTGGACTTTCCTTTGCCTAACGCTCGAGTTAGGACTTTGTCTTACCTAATCTCCTATTAGGATATTACCCTTACCTAACCCTTAAGTTAGAACTTTGCCTTAATCTCCTGTCAGAACTTTACCCTTGCCTAACCCTCGAGTCAAGACTGTACCTTTGCCTAACCTCCCGCTGTTACCTTATCTAACCTCTCGTTAGGACTTTCAAGTCAAGTATCTGGTTCTTCATGACTTACTTGACCTTTTCTCACATATGAATCCACTTGAGCTTAATCAAATGGGTCAAGCTTGACCCGAGGACGATTGCGCCAACAATCTCTCCCTTTTTGACGTTTGACAATATGTTTAAGTTAGGCTAACCCATATTAACCCAATTTCATTATTTATCCTATGCCAAAGCATGCATGTAAGTTTCTAACTTAAATCCCACATTTTCTCTCCCTTTGACACATAAAAAAGTCTTCATCTTAAGAGCCAATTTTGTCAAAGGAACTTAATGAAAGTCCCATACCATTCATTGTATTTTATACTCAACCTTGAATATACATCCATCACAATGAAGATTTCCAATCTTCTATTGTCTCTCATTCTTATCATTAAAAAAAATCATGCTTTTAAGGAGAAGCTCCCCCTCAAACCATACTCTAAACTTCTATCATTGTACCAACAATAATTTTAGAATTCCTAATCCTTTAGGAAATCCAAGCTTGAAGTTATGAGGTTAACAATTCAATATTGAAACAAAACTTCCTCCTTAACTCCAAACTAGTCTCTTTTAACCATTCTTTTCCTAGTTTCCTCAAGAAAATTACCTTTAAATACTTATCAAGACATTTCATAGGGTCAGGAAAGGTTAACTCGATTACACATGGCTTAATGGATTGAAATCAGATTATTTCAGCCAAAATCAGGGATGCTAATCGATTGGTTTCAACTTCTAATCGATTCCGACATGTCTTAATTGATTGGAGTTGGGTTCTAATCGATTATGCCACTCTCAATTGATCACTGGATCGATTCTGCGAGGCTCTGTGCTAGTGAAAATTTACCCTAATCGATTACACTATGCTTAATCGATTGACATTTTCAAAATTTTTTGATTTCAATTTCGGACCAAAATTTAGAAATCACTAAATAATTCTACAAAATTTCAAATTTCATGAAACTTTGTGTAGACATTACCTCTATCATATACTATTAGGAAAAAATAATTTTCTATAAAAATAACCCTCATTTCAAAGATTGATATAAAATTAAAAACTATTGAAAACTTTAATATTTCACTTACTTTATATCTGTTTTGTTCATTTTCCTAACATCTTACTTGTATCTAATGTGTCTCAATATATAAACAAGTCAACCTTATGATTTT
>JBBPFP011049021.1:0-25313 GCA_037974795.1 Kaempferia galanga | reverse complement strand
GTCATCACAGCCAACTGAGTTCACTCCCATCCTGAGGGTGCAATTTGAGCTGGGTCAACGCCAGCAGCAGGCTCCCAAACTGCAGGGGCAGCTGCTGATGGAATTTCCCCTGCAGGGGCTGCCGCTGAATCCCACCCATCAGCGACCACAGCACCTGGAAAAAAGAAACAATAAATTAGTCAGCGCTGGGATAATGAGCGACAGTATGGCAGCGAAACAATGAGCAGTATGTTTCAAACTGGACTGCAGCAAGTGACTGGCCAAACCATGCTATTCTGGCTTTGATTGATGGGGACACATGGAAACTAACAACTCATCAATGTGGTAGACAGCAAATGCAACGGAAATATGATGCTTAAATTTCCCATGATAGGCTTGGAGAAGGAATCCACAAAGTGCAAGTGACATTTTGACCAATGGAAGATGATATTTGTCTGATAGGGTGGCCATTTGTATCAAAACCTTGCAATGTTACAATTCTGAAACTGCAAAACTTAGTTTAGTCTTCATTTGTTAACACCAAGACATCTTGGGTTTCGATTGGTTAACCATTGACGGTTCAAAATATACTAATGATTCAACATTCAATTTAACGCTTACTAAATTTATGCAACATATATCAACAGCGGTGCAACTAACAAGAGAGCTTAGAGCAAGAGCCAAAGATCATACTAGTTTTATTGATGTGAAATTGAATATAATATTAAGATGGGTTGATTTTGACCTTGACTTGCAGTCCACTCAACCCCAGGCACTGAAGGAACAGCAGCGGCCGCTGCAATCTCAGGTGTCCATTGCTGGGTAGGCCATTGATCAGAAGGTACCATTCCAGTGTACTCAGCTACTGCACCAAATTCAGGTGCAGCAGGAGCTTCACCTTCTTCCTGCTCCTTGGCCTCCTCAGGATCCCTGTAGAAAAATAGATCCACCTGCAAAAACACAAATACCAATCTAAATTAGAAGAGGCATGCAATCCATAAGTATAGTGGTCTATTCGTTTGATAACAATCAGCATAAGGATAAAATGCATAATTACGTAAACCTAAAAAATGATTAGTTGGATAAGGATACTCAGCATCTATCAAATAACAAGAAATAAAAATACAATCTATATAAGATACCATAACAATAGCAATAAAAGGGAGATAAAGAATATTACTAAAGTGGATCTTAGTCAATTACCATTACTTCCCACTTTCTCCCATGGGCAATAGTCCCTCGCATTTGTAGAACCATTCTTGCCAACAACCAGTAGAGGCAGCCAATGCTTAGTTTCCCTTTGTTATTAGCAGGAATACCAATGTCAACATATCTCATTGGTGAATCTGTATCACAAAAAGCAATAGTAGGGATGTTGCCCAGAGCAGATTCCTTGATTGGCTGTAAGAAAGTATCAAAAGATGGTAAGAACTAGTAATCTCCATTTACAATAAAACAATTATTCTAAGGTGAATAATAATAGTAATACGATAAAAATAATAATAATTGACCTGGTGATCTGTCCTCGGATCAGTAAGAATGAGAAGGCGGGGTTCGCTAAAAGATGTCTGAAGTTGATTTGTAAATGTTCCCGGAGTGTGCCTCCCAGCAATAGGATGTGCTCCAGTATATTGGGCAAATTTCAATACAGCTGTCTGACCGTAGGGCCTGGCAGACTGAACAATGATATCTTGTGGGTTCTCAATTGCCACAATCACTCTAGCAGCAAGTTGAAGCTTTTCCCAAGTTTTACCGAGATTGATTATGAAAATACCTGACAATCAGAGTTCAACTTTCCATTTCAAAGTGTAGTCCAATATTGAAGTTATAAACTAGTAATGACATTATTAAAAACAAACAAATAAACATTTTAAGCAAGAATTAAAGGGAAAATAAAAACAGAAAAAGTAGTATATGCACAAACATAAGACACATCTCATACTGTTGCTTGCTGGTACTTGCCACAAACCAGTCAGTTGCTTAGCAATAACTTAGAGGTGTTCCAGTAGGATCTCAAGCTAGAAATTAACATAAAAAAACAAATAGTACTTGGACTTACAAATTAAATTATTCTCCTCTACAACTTCTAACCACCTGGACCAGTTGCATTATATGAAAATCTAACAGAATCATAACACTATGCATTAGTATTAACCCTATGCAGTCAACAAGTACGATAAAGCATGCAGAAGCAATTATAATTACATAGCCAGTTTCCTTGACAAAGATATCACAAATGTATTTTCCCCTTACATAATTAAAGGAAGAAGATACATAGAGGGAAGAATTTGGGCATCCACCTTATATAACTCATAGAAAATCAGGCAAAATAATAATTTTTTTTGAATATAAAGGAACAATTCAAAATACTTCATTTTTCATATCTCCCCTCAATCCTTCTTCTGTTTAAATATCCATCTTTTTGATTCATTACTCTGGTTAAGAATCACAAGGGACTACAACAAAAGGAAGCATATCCATCAGAATCATAGAATATCAGGGCAAACTGGTTCCTCTTTACTCCCTTCAAGTTATCATACTATTTAGCTTCAAATTTTAAACATTTTTCTGTCTATTTAATATACACCAAGTACTAGATAACGATAGTTTTGCAAACTCAACGTTTTACCCTAATGTCTACGATTTCGATGCCAAGATTAATAGGTTGGAAAAGCTCGCGAAAGGACGAGAAGGTTATCACATCCTACGCCATACAGTGAGTGCATATCGTGTTGAAGCTTACAACAGAACGACAGTAGCATTGTTAAAACTAAGGTCGGTTTCACCACTACCGCCAAAAACAAGAGATCGGCTAAATATACTAGAAGTTTTTACCATCAGTTCTTCTCTTGTAAACGTATCGCTCCATCTGGAAATCGCAATTTTTGGTTCCGAGGTGGACGTCGGCCGCGAGCATCATCTGGATGTCCTGCTCCCTCTGCGAGAGAACTTTCGTCGCCGCCATGGTTGGAACTATTACAGCGACGGAGATCCAAACAATGCTAGCAACCACGCAGAAGAGAGAGTTGGGAGTCAAAGGTGAGTTTTTATGGCTTGAATCAAAACCCTAACACTGGTATAATGAAATGACTAAAATAGTCCTCCCTTTCTCAATAATGACGTCTTGTTAGCGGATTCTTAAATCCTTTGGCCCATTAAATATGAATGATTAAGGGGGCCATTTTGGCCCGTTAACAACCAATCTGGGCCGGATTTCATAAATTCCACCAAAATCTCCCGAATTTTGGCGGGAATCGCATTGGCGCTCGTTTACTTCTGTCGCTCGTCCTCTCTCGCGACGATCGATCGCCCTCAAAACCCTAGTCGGAGGAAACGGAAGAGGAGGAGCGATGGGAAAAGGAGAGGAAGAGGAGCTGCGGGAGGCGAAACGGGGGTACAAGGAGGCGGCGAGAGTGGGGAATCGCGAGGAGGAGGCACGGTGGGCGAACGAGATCGGGGACATCCACAAGCGGCGAGGGGAGTACATTGAGGCCCTCCGTTGGCTTCGCATAGACTACGAGATCTCCTCCAAGCACCTACCTCAGAAACAGCTCCTTCCTACTTGCCAGTCTATCGGAGAGGTTTACCTCCGCCTCAATCGCTTGAAAGAAGCCCTCGTCTACCAGGTCTTCCCTCCACCGTGTTAATTGTTAAATTTTATAGCTTTTCTTCGGAATTTGTATTTATAGCTTTTTGTTAATGTTGTTAAGTTATTTTCTAGCACTGTTTCTTTGTGTTGCAGAAGAAGCATTTGCAACTCGCCAAGGATTCTGACGACCTTATTGAGCAGCAAAGAGCTAGCACACAACTTGGTCGAACTTACCATGAGATATTTACAGAAACTGAAAGTGACCATAATGCAATGAGAAATGCAAAGAAGTATTTCAAATCAGCCATGAAACTTGCACGTACTCTCAAAGAGAATCCTACATGCATGAAATCTGGTTTCTTTCTTAAGGAGTTTATAGATGCTCATAATAACATTGGTATGCTTGAAATGGATCTTGATAACTATGAGGAAGCTGAAAAGATGCTTCTTCAAGGTCTAAAGATCTGTAATGAGGAGGAGGTTGGCGAATATGATGATGCGCGAAGTAGGCTTCACCACAATCTTGGATATCTTTATACTGAACTGCGTGAGTGGGGTAAAGCTAGAGAGCATATTGAAAAGGATATCTTAATTTGTAAGCAGATTGGTCATCTTCAAGGTGAAGCAAAGGGCTTTATCAATCTTGCAGAGTTACATCATCGAGTTCAGAAGCATTGTGATGCAATCCGTTGCTATGAAACAGCATTGGATACTGCCAAACGTTTGGAAGATGAGGATGCACTTGTTAATCAGATCAATCGGAATATTGAGACTGTAAAAAAAGCATCCAAGGTGCTTGAAGAGTTGAAGAAAGACGAACAGAAGCTTAAAAGGTTGATGAGGATCATATGTGATGCCCGAGGTACAGCAAATGAGAGAAAACATCTCTTAGAGCAAAACATTTTGCTTGATAGTCTGATTGAAAAGGCTTGTATGATATTTGCATGGCCAAAAGTAAGTTTAAAATTTAGTCAATACTCCAATTTCATGTTTAGTATGTTTGTTGCTTCTATAGTGGCTGACTTGGTTTCTTAGTGAGTTTTTCAGTTTGAGTCAATGTAGTTTTCTATAGAGTTCACTGGGAGAAAATTCACTGACTATGAATATTTGGTAGAGTTTAACACAACATGGGACAATGTGTTATTCCTCAAGAATTACTATTGGAATGACTATGGAGTTAATTACTCATTCCATTCTGGCGTCATATTGGTTCATTATATAAAAAATTGCAACCAGATATGGGAAAATTGGACTTTAAGTTGTTCTCTTTTTGAGTCAGATTTTGTTTGTTTTTGATGTAATTATTTCCAAATTGTATTCTCACAAGAGACATGAAGATTTGGTTTGTATATTAGTCATCTTTTCAACTGTCACCATCCTTAAGTTGTGTATTCCTTTCCTGGTGATTGACTTTATTTGAATTTTTGGAAAAGTCTAACAGTTCATTATTTCTTAATGTTTATGTTTTTTAGCATCTAGAGTTTGCTAAACGGAAGAAAAAGGTTGCAAGTGAACTTTGTGATAAGGAAAAGCTAAGTGATTCTTATCTGGTAATTGGAGAGTCATTCCTGAAACTTAGGAACTTTTGCAAGGCACGAAAATGGTACATGAAAAGTTGGAACGTGTACAGGTCAATTGGGGACTTGGAGGTAATTTTGTTTTATGTTTGTAAATGTTGCATACTATTCTTTTAATGCACCAAGGTAAACATGATGAGTTCATCACAATGAGGGCTATTTTCTTCTACATGCTATATTATGGATTATCCGGAGTATGCTATCCTTCATGCATCAAATGTTTGCAAATTAGTCGAACACTCACTAGTTTGATTCATATTCATTATGGATTATTCATGTTTTAGGGACAAGCACTGGTCAAGATAAACATTGGGCAGGTTTTGGACACTTCTGGTGACTGGGCCAGTGCACTGGAGGCATTCGAGGAGGGTTACAGGCAATTCCTTAATTTTTGAACTTTACGAAACATTAATCATTTGTTTGGGAAGAATCAACATTTAGTTTTGAATGCTTCCTGAACTAAAGAAGCTTAACCTTTCATTTCATTGTAGAATTGCAGTTCAAGGCAAGCTGTTGTCTGTACAGATGACTGCGCTTGATAACATGCACTATAGTCACATGATTAGATTTGATAATGTTGATGAAGCCAGGTAAACCTTTAACTTACATGTTGCTAAGTTGGAGAAAACTTGTTTTCTTAAGGTTTCTATAAAAGACTGTTCACTTCAGGAAATTGCAGCTTGACATTCAGAATTTAAAGTCATTACTAAAAGAAGGTGTCTTGAACGACCAGCATAGTGATTATTGTTCTGAAACTGAAACAGGTGGCAATTCGCCTGAAAGTAACTGCCACATATCTGCATCACAATCTTCTAGTGATTCTTCTAGAAGCATACCTAATCTTCCTGGCCATGTTGACGAATTTGATGAAGATGCTCCTCTGGCATCACTTGTCTGTTTGAGTAAGAATTCAAGAAAGACGAAAACCTCTCAGTCAGATCCTCATGTTGTTAGAGCTAATATCACATCTGACATTGCACAAGATTCTTCCAGAGTTTTAAGTAACTCACGCGATGATCAACGGCGAGTTGGTCGTAAACGTGTTCGTGTTGTTATTTCTGATGATGAAGTTGATGATTCTGAAATGTTGAATGACTCTAAGAGGACACCACATAGAAGTTCACTCAACGATGCTGACATGATGAATGACTCTACAAGGACACTACACAGACATTCCACTAACTACATGACTCCTGAAAAAGGCAAGAGAAAGAAACCTGATTCCTAACTTGTTGAAATGTTAAGCATATTTGTTGTTGTTTTCGTGTTTTAACATTCCTTCAATAACTTGCAGAGAATTTGTTGCATGGATTGAACATTAATAAACAATATCAGGTAATAATAGTTATGTGCACCTGAATTTCAGTTGCACTATAAGTTCTCTTATGGCGCATTTGATTCGTAGGAATAACCATTATATTCTTTCTAAATTTCCTCAGAATGAGGATTCTTATGTTTGGTTGCAAAAACTAATTTTGAGTTCTAATTCCTATAGAATTACAATTATTTATTCATAAGGAATATTTGTTTATAACATGAATATCTGTTACTTTTCTGTTCCTTCTTCAAAGTCTATTTAATTCTTTAAATATTACATACTATGAACAAGAGAAGCAAGTTGAACATGTTGATCTGATTGAGTAGGCAAACATGTCAATTGGATCGTGCATGCTGGTTGGGCAGGATGGGTAGGGTGGTCCAACTGAACCAAATTGGCCAGGCGATTTGGTCGGATTGCCTCGAATTGGATGGCTCAATTGTGCCAACTGATCACTTGACCCAGTCATGACAGGTCGATTGTGTTAGTGGTCCCAGATGTTGAATGGACTGAGGAGTAGAGAAGATTTGTTATCTTGCACTAAGCAGGTCAAATGAACATGCCGAGTTTAGTGACTAATTGATGGAATTGAACATGCAAGTTGAACTGAGCAGGTAGGCTGATTACCTTGGTTGCAGAAGGATTGCTCAGTAGATTAGGCAAGAAAGCTAAGTCTCCGCTCAAGCCGGACATGCTGGTTGGATTGATCAGGTGGGTCTATTGGATTGGTTGGACTGAGTAGAGTCAAGAGTTTCAAGTGAACCGAGCAGGCGAGTCAGTCAGTCTATTGAAACAGTCTGTTGGTCGAATTGGTTTGTCAGGGCAAACAAGCACATCTTTTGATTTGTCCAACGAGCTAGTCAGGCTAGGTAAATAGAGTTATGTAAGTTAGACAAGTCAAAATATTTCATGTATGTATAAGTATTTTTGTCATCGTGAAAGTTATTCCTTTGTTGTACATGCTGATCTCTAATGGGTTGATATTTCATGTTATGGTAATATTTTGATCTTGAATTTTTCAGGACCTTCCTCAAAGCTCAGATTCCAGAGATATACTTAGTGCCTCCATGCCTACTCGTATTGAAGAAAGTATTTGTTCTTTTAAATGCAAAAGCCCCATTTTCGTGGCTGATAATGGTTTAGACGTTGGTTCTCTAAGTGATCTTGGAGTACCTATTGCATCAAAATCTACACCTAGTGAGTCCAGACTGAATGCATATCAAGTACCTGTTAGGTTTCAACAAAGCCAAGATTGTGCATGCTTTGATCCATTGGAAAATAACCATCATGTAAGTTTTGTAGTTTGCCAAAAGTCTTTAATACAGTGGATTTGTAGGTTCATTAAACTAATGTTTTCTTCTTATAGTAATGCTTAGTCTACTTCATTTTTTTATTTAAAGAAGAGAAAGGAAAATCAATGTTAGTTCCATGACTAGTAAATAACATTTTTCATCTCTCCACTTTAGCAAAAGGCTTCATAGTGTAAATATCAGGAAAATTGTCCACTGGTTGCATATTACTTAATATGGCAAATTCTATTAATTTTCTTTCAGGTCAATGCTGAATGTTTAAATCATGTTGGCCTTTGTCATTTTCAACAATCAAAGGCATAAATGATTTTGTTTTTTTGGTTTAGACAAGTGCTAGTGTTATACTTCTGTCCATTTTCAAAACATACAAAAACAAGTTTTGAGTCTTAATTGTTTGGTGTTTGGTTATTTTAAATTACCAAGCATTGCCTAACATGACCTTGGGCCAAAATTGCAAGTGCTGTGTTTTTTATTCTATATGAACTGTAAACTGCATAGACGTGCAGTAAGCTTCATTTGCATAACTGTAAATGGGAAATTGGTGTCATAACTCATGTTAAATAAGCCCAAACTAGAAAAAAAATGCAGAGATACAAAAGAATTAACCAGATCTATTCCTTGATACAACCTCTGCCTGGAAGTGTTATTTTTTTTTATTCCAATAGGAGTTGTAAACTGCACAGATGTGCAGTAAGTGGATTCATTGGATGACTGTAAATGGGAAATTGTTCTCATCGCTCATGTGCTATACTGTTCCTTGTCTTGAAAAATTTTCCTAAATCCTAATCCCAATACCAAAATTTTTTCATTTCCCTTATTAGGTTTTCACAGCCGGTGTTCACCAGATTTTGGTGGAAGAAATATTCCAATTGAATGAATATAGCTATGAAGTGTTATTGAACTTGTTTTGATAGAATGATGATAAAGACATGGTGCTATTCTATTGCATTTGGTGTTAATGTCTTGCACATTTTATCCACTAAACCAACCTGGTCAATTCAACCTTAATTCCTTTCCTCTATGTCTTTATTTAATTTACTCCATATACTTATGGCAATTTTGATTATGCTACAGGTAATCAAATTTAAACTTGGACATGACACTTTCTATGTTGATTTAAGTCCTTGCATAGAAGATGACAAGTTAAATATTGAACTTGTGAAAGTTCAAGTTGCTTGTTCATACTTTCTTCAGCTGCCCCAGCAGAAAAGGTCCAAAGGTACGTGCCATGATTAGCAGGTTAGTTAAGTTCCTTCTTCCAATATAAGTTATTTACTTGCAATGCTAAATTATGTTAAATGAGTCTGTTGTAACTCCCACGGGTATGGTACAGTGTTAAAGCATTCAGAGGGGCAATAAGAGAACTAGGGTCTGAGTCCTGAATGGGACAAATATCCTAGAGGTTGGCTTTTGAGTGTGCATAAGTTGTGCTCCAGATTTACCCAGTAGGCGAATTAGAGGGAGGCCATTTATCTCCAAGATTAGTCAGGAGAAGCTCGAACACTTGGATTATCAAAAAAATAAAAATAAAATAAAATGAGTCCACTGCAAGTGGCTTCAGCCAATGTCTACAGTCTATCAAATTAACAAGATTATAAAGAGATTTTTACAAGAGTATCCTCAAGATCAGATATATTTATCAGAATTTTAGAAGCTAGCCAAAGGAGTAATAAATAAGTTTGGTTGTTGAGGTTTTGAGTCAGTTTATATTCATGACCTTATGACTGGTAAATTGCTGTAGTATCTGTTAATTAGGTTGTCAAATAAAACAAGCAATCAAAAACATAGTCAAGATACCAAATATCTCACTAGTTTCCATCATCTTCTGGAGGTTCCATCTGAGAACTATTGTGAACTTTTTAAATTGGCTCAATCTGTTTCTATGATCAACATTAAATGCCCAATGAGTTGCTTCTATTTTTTTCATTTGTCCTGATTATATATATGCACTAGTTAAACTAGTCTGAACTTTGTCAGTATTGCTAATAGTAGGTCCTTTTCATGCTAATGTTCTGCTACTTGCAATGCACTAAAGCTAGTAAATGTAGGTTTACTGCCTGTAATTGGATGCCTGAAGAACTCTGGAACATTGCTATGCTCTTCAGAACCAGTTATAGATGTTGAGCATCATGTTAATGAAGATGTCACGATTGAAGTGGTTGTTGATGGTGAGGTTTTTGTAACCTCTGTAGTAGCATTTGTTATTTGTAGGTTTTAAACTGTCCATTCCTGTGTTGACTTTATCTTCTTGTTGAATTGCTTGTTTATTTGGTCTTTAATTCTATTTTTTCAACATTTTTATTGTTGTCTCAGTACCAGTGCTAAACATGTCCTCAGTCTTATAATGCTACCAATGTGTATAAACTAAACCTAACTTATGAGAGTTTATGAACTTAGTGGTAGTTTAGGTTGTTTAAATTAGGGGCCTCAACCTAATGTTGCACACAAATCGTAACTAATTTATACATCTATGTTTATGCTCAATTAACTTACAACTGAATGTTCTACATAGCATATTTGTGGACTAACTAATGCAGATGAATATATCTTATATTCTGTGAGGACTAAACATGCAACTGTCTATGAGTTGATATGTTCATATGTATCTATGCAGATTTGATTAAGAACTCTAGTAGATTGCCAATCTTCCATTTCATCAGAAAAAGTGTAACAGGATAGGCTATATTTGTCTTCACAGCAGATATTTCATACATTCCCTGCCTTTTTGTTACTATAATTTCTATATATACCTGTCCATTATTATTTCCCATATACTTGTGTTTGCTATATATAATATTGGGTTGGCTATTACACTTTTCCTCAAGGAATGTCATGAATTGATTAGACAATAATAAGCTAACAACAGTTTGTGTAGTTTTCTCATCTTGTAAGAATTTGAAATTTTTAAATCAAGGTTTGGTTTTCCATTGCCTACCTATCTTTGTGTTAATTGAAGTTGATAATCTAGTTGTCTTTTTCTCCTTAGATTCAGTATTTGCATTGTGATAATCTATGTATTTCTTTCTTTTCTCCTTGTTGAAGAATGGGTCCCAAAACGCCTTATGAAGTCATATATTGATAGCTGTGAGAAATTATCTGAGCCATCCAATATGCACCTGCTAAAGAAATTGTATAACTTGGAGGTAAGCAACGTTTTCATTTACATATTTGTATTTCTGGTGTTTGTTGGATAACCTAAATTCATTATTTGCAAATAGGTTTCTGAGGATGAAGTAATAATATCTGACTGTGGATTGCAAGATGTGTCAATATCACCTTTTCTAAATGCACTTCAAGCACATAAAACAGTTGCAGTATTGGACATTTCTCATAATTCGTTGGGTACATGGAATTTTTTTTTCTTCTAATGATTATTTTCTACTTGAATTAATCTTGTTGTTTCCCAATATGCACATGCCCTCATTGAATATTTATTGAAAGTATACTTTCAGAATGCTGGAATCTAATTTCATGTTGTAGGCAATGAGACTATTGAGAAAATTCAACAAATATTCAATTCATCAAACCAAAAATATGGGGGCTTGACACTAGATTTGCATTGTAATCGGTTTGGTCCAACTGCATTATTCCAGGTTCTAGTTTATTTCATTTATATGCTATAGCTGTCATTCCATTTTTTGTTTTATAAACCCGTGCTCACAATTCTTTGTTTTTTTTTTCAGATATGTGAATGCTCAGTTTTATCTGCTCGTTTAGAAGTCCTCAATCTATCTGGCAATCGCCTAACAGATTCATGCAGTTCATATCTCTGTTCTATATTAGAGAACTGCAAGTGTGGGTGGTTTTCTACTTTATATTTATCCCATATTTGAATCTTTGTTTTTTGTATATTTTTTATATTTATTTTATATTGTTGTTGATTAAAAACTGGATTTAGATAGCTGCAAGATATTGTAAACTGTGATCAAGTGGAATACGGATACCATCAAACCAAAATTGCAGTTATAAAACGAACCACATTGTGTTTTATTTAATTAACATAACTTTTACATTGTTTGCATAGTTTATCTGATTGGCTAGAGTTCTGGTCTGAGTAAATTGATGTGTTGTTCACGTCATAGCATTACAATTTTACATTTATTCTTTGGAAGGTTATTTATTAACAACTAGAAAAAAGGGGTTGGCCTGTTAGTTCTATCTCATTTACTTGTTTGAATTACTATTGAACTTAGATACTAACAGTTTTGTTGGGCAGTACTTTTTAGTTTGAACATAGAACAATGTTCTATAACATCGAGAACAATCGAGAGAGTTGCTGCTGCAATAAGTTTTGATTCTGTCCTATCTCATCTTTCGATAGGTGATTTCATTCATTATGATTTACACATTTGGGCAAACATAATTCTTGAGTGTTCATATTCATTATCATCTACTGAAAAATATGCATTGCTTAACAGGTAAAAACAATCCAATATCCGGAAATGCAATTGTGAGTTTATTAACGAAACTTCAGTCCCTGAAAAGGTAAGTTTTTATCTTAGAAACAAGTGATTGACCTTTCTACGTTGAACTGAGTTTCTACACCTCGTTTGTAGATTTTCTGAACTCAGTCTCACTGGCATAAGAATAAACAAGCCTGCAATTAACAGTCTTTGCCAACTTAGTCAATCATCAAGTCTAACTGTTTTGAAACTTGGTGGAACTTATATTGGAGCTGTAAGTATCTATGTTTGTGGCGCTTCTCAATGGAAAAAAATGCAACTGCTGTTTAACATTATAATGCAGGATGGAGTAATAAAGCTAAACGAAACAGTAGGTACTGGACTTCAAGAATTGGTGAGGTTGGATCTGTCATACTGTGGACTGAAATCTCATGATTTTCCAAGAGTTTGCAAAAACCTTATTCTACTTGGTGGTATTCTTGAGCTGAATATTGCAGGGAACTCCATTGGTCAAGAGGTTAGTCTCTGTAATCACGCCACACAGTGGTTCTGTTCATTATTTTTTTCCTTGTTTTTTAAATGCAGTAGTGCAAGACCTGTCCATGAAGTTTATCAAATTGTATGATATAAGGATACATTGCAAGTGTAAGATTATACTGAGAGTCAACTAAAGCATGACCTTTGGTTGATTGAAGATGCCCACTAGATACTTTCTAGTTTTTCTGTCATGCTAAATTTGTGTCAAATGTTGAAAATGTTCATTGTTCCGGTCAAAAACCGTGGATGAATGAGCCATCGGAGGGTGTGCCACGACAGGGAAGGAGAGGGTGAACCGGTGAACTTGAAGAGCTCAACAGAACAGAAGAGGTTAGAATGACTCCGAGGTGGATCCCAGCGTAGCCATTTAGACGCTCAAGTTACTACACAGCGGCAACTATAAAGCTCTTGGGTGGTAGAGTTGTAGAGGTGGGGCGTGGTCGAGGCATAGAGGTCTGGTGTGGCTAAGATGAAGAGGTCTGGCGTGGCCGAGCTATAAAGGTTTGGTGTGGCAGAGCGGTAGTGGTCAGGCGTGGCAGGTCTGGCGTGGCCGAGGTGTGAATGTTAACATGTCAGCTAGGGCTAAGCTTACCAAGTGAGGTTGTCGAGCCGGCGTTAGTTCGAAGGCCAGCTTAACCTTGAGTTGGGAGCTGATCTGTCTTGCATGGGTCCGAGCCTCTTGGGTTCAGTTAGTTGAGTGCACCCAACTTATCTTGGGCTCGCCCTCAACTGGGCTTGATTCTGACTTAAGTAGGTTTAACCTATTTGACTTTGACTTATAGCTCGATTCTTGACTCCACGGGCACACGTGGAGGCCGCTAATATGATGATTGAAGCAATTATATATGTCAGGGTACTGTTGTCTTTTTCTAATGCATATTTTAACTGTGAAGCAAAACGTAACCACCAATTGATTGTGTTTTATATGAATCAATGAGTTTTAACTTGTATAGCTGACAACATAATATTTATTTGGTGGTTAACTGCTAGTTATCCAAAGATTAGAACGCACTGTATATTAGTTAAGGTTTTTGCAATCATGAATTATTCTGCTACTGTATTCATCTTTCTGACCGTTTTTTCATCCTAAAACTAAATTTGGTGATGTCCAAGTGCTAATCAGAATTAACTATTTTGCCCATTCACTATGCCTTAATTGCCCTATTGTAGGGTTGCAGTGCTCTGCGATCAGCACTCATTGACCCTGGATGCAGCCTCAAGTCTCTTATTCTTGAAAATTGTCAGCTAGGGCTGGAAGGAATTATCAGAATAATCCAGGCATTAGCAGGTAAAGGCACCTTTAAACCTAACCAGTTTCATTATACATTTTGAATTCTTTTTGGGAATCCATATTATAAAATTTAGAAAAGCCTTCCATGTTTGGAAGTGTTCAAAACAATCATCAATATTGAACTAGCCAGTTGAATGAATTGTGGACTGATAACTCTAGAACAGTTCAAATTATTCATTGGTTCCTGAATGTCTATTTGTATCGGTAGATAATGAATCATTGGAAGAGCTCCGTCTAGCTGAGAACACCAATGCATCCAAGGAGACAACTTTGCTGAACTCCGATGCAGTGGAAACTACAAATGCCATTTGTGAAGTAAATAATGAGAACGATGGACTTGAAGTCGCAGATAGTGAAGATGAAACAACCAGAGAGGAGCGTCCAATCTTGTCAGGCCCTGATGCAAGCTGTGCGAGTTCATGCCAAAGGAACTCATTCATGAACCTACTACATATTCAAGATATCTGCGAAGCTATTATTTCTTCACGGAACCTACAACTACTCGATCTCAGTCGAAACAAGTTCTCGGAAGAAGCTATAGATACAATGTATGCAGCATGGTCATCATCCAGATGCAATGTGAAGGGTAGTAAGCATGTTGGCAAGGATGTAGTCCACTTTTTCGTCGATGGGTCAAATTGTTGCGCCATAAAACCCTGCTGTAGAAGGGATTAGAGCTGAGATTCATCCTCGGATAGTGAAACTGTTTGGCAGAATATATAACTATTTATCTACCTGTATCTTTTTCCATACAAGTGAATTCATAAGTTCTGATCCAAAAGAATTTTCACACTGGTGATTTCTTCCATGGTAATACAAATCATTTGAAGATCTTACTTCGGCTATCGCAATTTGCGAATTTAATCTCTTCCGACATAAAAGCGTACATATATTATGATTGATTTTATTCTAGAATAGTTATTACATCCACTTATGTTTATTTTGGGAAACAAAAATTTACAAAGTTCATTTCGGTTCTTTCGAAATTTTAATTTTTTTCTTAAAAAAAATTAGTTATCTCCCATTGGTTAAACCCATTAAATTAAAATAAAAAGTGTATGATTAAATTTCTAAATAAATGAATTTGTAAATCTTAAATCTTTTATGATACCCCCATCGTTGAAAAATCAATTTTTATCTTAATTAACTGACATTTTTTAATTGAATTTATTTAATGTTTATTAATAAAAATTCAGTCAGTTTGAAAACATTTGATTTGTATTAGTTCAATTCAATTCGATTAGGTTCGTACTCAACCTAATGACACCTGATTCCTTTGTGGACGTACGCTTGGGTCGGTCCGGCCCCAAATTGGTCGTTTCATCTTTTACCGCCCTTACTTAATGACAGATGTGATCCGTGCCGTCAGGTACAAGGCAAGCCCGAATCTCAGAGCTCAACGCACTGCAACATCAGATCGCACGAATCGTGAAGCGCGGATACGCGCATCCCGTTGCATCTCTCTCGATCTCTTTCCTCTCTCCTCCTCCAATCCATCGCTTCCTACTACCTCGATCGTTTTGCCTCAGTTGCTGTTCCCCTTTGACGCAACTGCTTCTCGATCCAATTAATGATTTTTATTTTATTTTTTGTTTTAGTTTTATCCTCGCAACAAAGTCCACTCTTTCCGCCATATAATTCAAGAAAAAACAGTTTGTTTTTTAAAAAACAAAACAAAACAAAAAGAGGGCCAACAAGGGGAAGCCGCCTTCGCTGCTGCCAAGTTTCAATTTTGCGCAGTCTAAAACCCTCGCCGGAGCCCAGATTCCGGCGGACCTGCAACTCTACGCGAGCATGGATTGGCTCTCTTCAGGTCGGTGCCGACAAATTTGCCTTTGTTTTCCTTGCACATCAATTGCCTGTTCATTAGCAAACGAAAAGAATTTTTTTTTCTTTTTTGTGTGGCATTGGACCTACTGCGCTCGCGCACACTTGCAACGGCAGCAGGAGTGCGTCCGAGCTGCAGTTGCGTCTCCCTCATTGCACTAAGTTGGAGGAGCGACAGGAGAGATAAGGGGGTATCCAGGTTCCTGCTACCAATTCTGCCTCGCTCATAGCAATACTGTTTTCTGAGGGGAGACAAGCTAATCCATACGACATATTTTGCTAAAATAAGATGTTTTGAACCTTCATAAGAGTGTGTCGTTGAAACAGTTAGGGTTCTCTGGACTTTGGAGCCAAATAGAAAGTCTATATTCCTTCAACCCAAATACCAGTTCAGTAGGTGTCACTGAACCTTCTCATGAGCTGGTCCTGTTGTCTATGTTCGTGTAGTTTCAACAATCACTTATAAGTGATGTAGACATTCTGTTTCAACAAGTTCTACTTGGCTTTTTGAAGTTAGCAAATTTGCTATGATCAATTTCCAGGACAACTTAAGTCCTGATTCCCAGCATATCATTGTATCGACAGACAATGGTGTCTGCTAGTTGGAGTCTAGTATATCAAAGAAAATGTGTCTTTGTAATATCTTTGGGTGCATCAAGGTGTGAGATATTTTACTTCTCCAATCACAATCTGTTCAAATGTTAGGATTAGTATCTCAATCTCTTAGAAGGTTCTGGTTTTGTTTAGCCATAGCACATTTCTCTTCCAGATGCTCGAAGTAAAAGTGTTACACCAACATGGATGGTAGTCCTTGTGATATTTTGTCCTAAAGTGGGATTGATGCTATTTGCTATACACCAACAAACACACCATTTTTCATCTGCAAGTGAATGCATGAGCGACGGATCCTACCATGGAGAAGTGTTGATGAATTCTGACTCCTATCTGGTTGAATTGTATCCAAAGAAATTAAATTTAGTTGATTTGAATATCACTAGCAATATAGCCTCATACGACTCAATGGGCTCGATGGAGGGATAAAACCCATATAGCTGAGTCCAAATAGCTATGATAAGCATGGTTTAATGACATTGATGACGATGATCTGGTTAATTTGTTGCATACCAAATATTGAAAGCCTGGATCAGAGTTAAAAGATGTTGATGAGGTTTTCTTTACAAGTTCTATCATTTTCAGTTTCGTTCGATAACAATATTAATTTTATTATATCAAATGTAATCCTGATAGAGAACATGTGTTGCCACTACTTGTCCAATGAAATAATTGACTCATAACTTACTTGGCCGAACCATGTGTTTTAGTCCATATTAATAATGTCTCACTCATCTAAGAATATAAATCCTTTTTATTAAACCACAACTCATTATGTGGAACTGTAGAAGAGTCACAATTCCCTCCACTTAAGGTGTCATATCCAATAAAGACTCAAAGTCCAACTCGTACTCTAATAACGTAGAATTATTCCTAATCGGTGGTATGTGAGGTCAATGGTGGCTCTACCATGACATGGATAGCCCTTTGCAAACATGCCATCATTCCTAGAATCACACTTGCTCAAATATCAATTTGTCATGGTCTAGCCAAATGAGAAAATTAACTTATTAACTTGTGAGGCTCACCAAATAATCTACAGTACAGTATGTAATCCCAAACCAATATGAGCTTACTCATCTAATCTTATAAATCCTCTCCAACTCAAAACTCACCCTCTGGGGCAAAACTTGTGCCATACGTTGCCCCAATGCTACAATATCAAGTGGCTGTTGATTTTGTGCACCAAAGGCACTTAGCTAAAAGGCAGCATGCCATGTTCTGCCTACATGATTCAATTTCACTTGTTTGATAGCATTTGTGATGTTTACACCTTTAACAGCAATATATTGCATCATCTAATTTGCCACAAACACGAATTGCTCTTTGGGACTCATTGCTAGTAAGATTCACAACTTAAATATGATGTGCAACAATTATACCATAAATGATTTTATGAATCTCAACAAAATGGTGATAGAGTTCGAGTAAATTAAATTGTCTAAGAAGGAAAAAGAAATTAGAACTTTGAGTCATCAGGCCTCAATGAATCAGCATATATGTCTCCTCCTCCTCATCATCATGTCTATCTCAATTATTTGGGGTAGGCTATATGGATATTATTCCTCCAACAAATCCTATGCAAGATCCTATCACTTCTAATATTCAAAAGAATTAAATCATTTTTAAAATTTATCAAACATCTCTTTGTCCTAAAACCTCCCAATCTAATTAATCAATTTGTCTAATTGTACAATCTATTAATCGTCTTTCAACATGTCCATGACATTTCAACTTATTTTCTCTTATTTTATTATTTATTTGAGTTTCTTCTGATTGCTCTCAGTTAATGATGTGTTTTATTTAATTTTTCTAAGTTTGCTTGACATCCATCTTAGCATTTTTATCTCTAAGGCATTATTCATTAATGAGTTGTCTCCTGGTAACCCAATAATTTGAACCATAAATCATGTGTCTTTCCTAAATTACACTGTGTGATGGAAATTATGTATGCAATATAGAAGTATTATATATGATATAATTATTAGTCATCATATTGCTTTGACATGTGCTTCTACATTTGGCACCACCATTAGTAATATTCACCTGTACATGCACGCATGTATCTTTTCCATGTAATGAACTGAGTGGATGCATGCATGGATATGCTAATGTTGAGTCTATGCAAGAGCAGCTCTCAATGTCGATTGGACCATTTTTAGTGGCCTTTAATTTATTGCTATAAATTTGGTTAAACTTTTTTTAATAAAGCTATCATGCAACCTCTTATCTTCACTTCTACATGTGACATGTGAAGATGAACATCTAATCGATACCTATAAATTGTGTGCAGATTTTTATATAGTCAATCTTTCATGTGCAATTATATTCTTAATCATGTATCATGATCATCGGATTTATGGTCATTCCTTTTGATGAATATTAGTGTTTTTGGCATGCAGTCACTGTCCATAATCTGATTCCTTTCACATACGGGCCATATTGAACAACTAAAGGCAAGTATGGTAATTATCAATTGCTTGTCATTCTTTCGAGTTACATCGAACCTGTCATCTGTTATACGCAAATCTCAAAGTATTTTGAAAGGTTAGATTGAAAGAAAACTGGTTGGATCCGAACTGTCTAAAAGGCACCAGTCTCTGGGCGTTCCTTTGGCAACATCTCCAGGGTGAATGCATCATATCAAATTCTATCGCCTCTATATCTGTTTCCATCAAAACCATTGAACTAGGGCAAAAAAATATATAGTTGTTCTGGTTTTCTGCGCCGCCCTTCTGTAAGTGTGCATGGTCTGGAAATCAAACCCATCAAGTCTTTGCGTGTCATCCTTCCTCCTATTGGTATTTTGATCTAACATCCTTGAGTTCATTTGCTATTTCCGCCTTATTTTTCTTTCATATTATGCCATTTTTCCCTTGAATTTTTGTTTCAACTCCAAGGTTTTAAGGGTTGAGAAAGTTCCTTTTTTGTTTTTATAATTTCTAAGCTTAGTGTGGTATAGTTTCATCACCTCCCCGCTAGTACTAAATATATAATTGTGTTTTCAGCTATGACATAAATCCTTTGGGTTTTTGGGGAAAAAGGAAAAATTAAATCAATTTTCTTGTTTAGATCCATATCATGAAGTGTCCACCCTGAATATGCATATGGTCGGAAGACAGCGGAACTTTAAGAGTATCTTAGATCAGATTCATCTAATAAAGGATCACTTATATACTTAATAAATTACAATATATGGTTAAAAGGGGCGGGGTGGTGAGCTACGAAAGATCTCAAGTATTTGTTCGAGAGAAGAGAACAAACATAAAGAGAAAGGACCTGTTTGGGATTAAAACTTGATGGTCCTTTTGCCATATAGTGCAGATATACATAATGAATACAAATATGGTTCCTCAAGTCAATACTAATTGCTTGATCCCTACAGTAATGAATTCCTAAAACATGATGATCAATATCGGCATTTCTTTGTTATGTATTCATCTGTAGGCGTACAGTCTCTATATTAGTTCGTATCCATTATCTTTCTTTTCGTATTTAGAAAATAGAAATATGTATAGGGTATGGTTATGTTCATTACTTAAACCTTGATTCTCAATATCACTTAAGCCATTTCATTTATGAAGGTTGCTAACTTAATAAATAGATTGGCTACTGTTTGAGAATGTATTTATTATGCACTAATATATAGGATACTGTATTTAGTGATTAAAGTTCAAAACTTGATATGTGTCTATATTGTAGATATAATCCTGTTCAACACATCTACTAATCTGGTCAAATGATACATATGATCTATGGCCATGATTATTTAGAAGATAAGTACTGATGTTGCCATTCATTCACTGCCCAGAATTTTTTTCCTTTTTTCATGTGTACATGTTGTATAAAAATATGGTAATAATTAATTGTTTACTATTATCTTGAGGCGTATCTTACTTTGACATCTATGACACAATTTTCAAAGTTCTTTTAGGATCTAGATATAAAAGTTGACTGGGAGGATCATAACTGCAAAGGTTCACAAGCCCTGCACACCCCTTGGCAATATTCTCAGGGTGACATATAAAAGCATTTACTCCTTACTCTTCATTCAAATTTTGCAGAGATTGGAAGACCATACTCAACGTTTCCTATTTCATCCTCCTATTATCTGTAATACAATTTGTCTGTCTGAAGATGCGGCCATTTCCTCGTTCTTTACTTTGATATATGGTAGTTGGTTTATAGTGGTATAATGTGGCCTGATGGAGTTAACTGCAAAATATGTCTTGTTTTGGTTCCCTTTAATACTTTCCCCTAAAATAAGTAATGATGTGCCTCTCGATTTATGATTGACTGATAAACTGAGTTGGTATGAAGATTATGTGATTGTATATAGTAAAAAAAATTATTGAACCAGGTAACACCGAACCTTGGATGAGTGATTGTACATAGTAGAATATACATAATGTGGTTTTTGTAGTTGTTTTTTACTCCCTTGTTCATGCATCTTGTGTTCCTAAGCACCAGAAAAGTTGATTTTTCTAGATTCGCATATGGTAGTGATCAAGTGAAGTATTCTGATGGAGCTTTGTTGTTTTGGTATCCTTGTTGTGGGTTTTCAGTGTTTGTACCAATATGCCATATATATAGCTTGTGGATTTTGATTTATGATGAATCATCATCCCAACTTGTCTCCATTTTGCATGTGAATTGCAGTTCTTGTTTATCTATATTTGCACAATTTCTGTCACTTCTTTAGTTTCTGGCCACAGGAGGATAAATTTAGTTTATTTGACTGGAATTTTGATATTCTTAGTATCAGGTGGTGCAAGGAATTTTTGATAGCAGATATGAGTACCAGCATTGGCCAAACGATCGAGGAGCATGGAACTCCTATTGACACGGAGAAGAAGAGAGTACAATGCAAATACTGTTTGAAGGAGGTTAATGGCTTTAACCGTCTAAAGCATCACCTTGCTGCTGTTGGGAATGATGTGACTGCATGCTCCAAAGTTCCAGCTGGAGTCAAAGCAAGGATGAAAGATCTTTTACTTGAGAAACGGAAAGAGAGGTTTATGAAGGAAGTTGGGAGAATAGAACATCCTGAGCTTCCTTTGAAGAGGAACTTTTCTCCATCTAGTGAACAGAGACACTGCCGAACAAAATTAACTACTCCGACTGATTCAGGTGAGGGCAGCATAGAAACAGGGAATATTGTCTGGGGGAGCTCCAAATTAAAAATACCTTTCCCTCAACAACCCCCAAAGGCGATGAATAATTTGGACTTCCAAATAGCTGATACTATAAATGGGAGCCACGCCTCTATACCTGCTGTAGAGAACATTCAGCCGATTGTCAAAGAAGAAGCAAAGGATGAAATAACATTGCATGCAGCAAGATGTATTGGCAGGTTTTTCTTCGATGCTGGAATTGACACAACCAACATCAATTTACCTTCATTTCAAGCAATGATCGATGCTGCAATTGGCTGTGGTTCTGGTTACAGAGCTCCGGGTTTAGATGAACTGAAGGGAGTGATCCTCCATGACGAGCTAAAAGAAGTTATTGAGCACGTACAGCATGTGAAGCAATCATGGCGACGAACTGGGTGTAGCATTTTGCTTGATGGTTGGACTGATCAAAGGGGCAGAAGCTTTGTTAGTTTTCTTGTGAGCTGCCCTACAGGTACCATCTTTTTGAGATCTGTTGATGCGTCTGATGCCATCGAAGATGCAGATGCATTGTCCTCCTTGATTTCTGATGTCATTGAGGAGGTAGGGGTGGAGAATGTAGTGCAAGTGGTTGCCCATGAGAGCTCAGACTTGATTGAGGAAGCTGGGAAGAGAATCATGGAGAGGTACAGATCAATATTTTGGACATTATGCGCTGAATACTGTATAGATATGATACTGCAAAAGATCCAAATGTTAGACAGTGTTAAGAAAGTGTTGGATGATGCTAAGGCTATTTCAAGATTTATCCACAGTAATCCACTTACTCTATCTCATTTGAGAACGTATATTGGAGCTCATAGTCTCGTCAGAATGTCCAACTTGAAATCTGTGATTCCGTTCATCACTTTGAAAAACATGTTATCTAACAGAGAGATTTTGGTCAGCCTGTTCAACTCTCCAGATTGGAATGCCTCCGATCTGGCTTCCAAGTGGGGAGGAAAATGCATATCTAAGACGGTGAAAGATTCTTCATTTTGGGCTGCTGCAGTTGAAGTTTTGAAGGTCACAACTCCGCTACTGGGTATTTTGGACGAGATTAGCAGGAAAGATACATCTCAAATGGGAGTCTTGTACAATTCCCTCGATTGCGCGAAAGAAGAAATCAAAGAGAACTTGGGGGGTGATGAAGCAAGATATAGTCTTTATTGGGCTCTGGTAGACGATGTGTGGAACAACTATCTCCATAGCCCCCTTCATTCTGCTGGATACTATCTCAACCCAAGTCTATTTTACTCGAGCGATTTCTATCTTGATGCTGAGGTCACTACCGGTGTAGTTTACTGCATGGTGAAAATGTCCAAGGACTCGGAGGATCAAGAGCAGATGGTTATACAGCTCGATAAGTATAGGCAAGCTGAAGGTGAATTTTCTGGTGAGGAAGCAGTTGACGGAAGGGAAAAAGTTTCACCAGGTAGCTTGCATATACCTTCAAAGTTCAATCCATAGTTTTTTCCCCATCTGTTGTCATAACTTGTAGATACTCCATGACTTCAATGAACATTTTATATCTCATATTAGATAAGAGGAAAACCACTTGCGATCGTTTGCACAGACACTTGACTGAGAATATAATGCTATGATAGATATTAATAAAATATTTAGATGAGTTAATATGATATGACTAACTAGATTGTCTGAACGAAGGTGTGCTACCCATGAATGGTCTATTGGTTGATTTGATTGCAATTGTTACCTTTGTTTAGCTAGAAGTGAATGCTATCATAATTATCAGCTACACATTGACGTATCTATCTGCCATCTTCCTATGTTTCATATGTCATAACAACACTGTTGGGAGGAGTTTAACCTTGTCGCTCCCGCCTCAAACGTGAATTGTAGAACATGTACTTATTAGTCATTGAACGATGACATTATGCTGGTTACTCATTAGCTTTCATTTTCGATTCAAAATTTACAGATGTGTGGTGGTCAACTCATGGAGGACACTGCGCTGAACTCCAAAGAATTGCCGTCAAGATTCTGAGCCAGACTTGCAGTGGAGCCTCAAGATACATGCTGAAGAAGACCATATCAGAGAAGTTGCACGTGGAGGTAAGGGATGTTACAGAACAACAAAGGTTTCGCGACCTCGAGTTTGTGCACCACAATCGCCGCCTGTGGCACCCACCGCCGACCTCCCCCGTGCTCGAGTTTTACCCAGCTGATGAAACCGTGAATGAGTGGATTGTAGATAACAACTGATGGTTGTGTTAGACTCGAGATAATCTTTATAACATGGTTGTGGGAATAGTATTAGTCAGCACCTCTTTAGCTTCATTTCATTCCTGGTTCCTGTGTGCAAAATGTTTACTACCTTCCTTATCTCTCGTGTCGTATGATATGCGGTATAGGTGTGATCATTGGTGTCCATGGCACAAGTGTACAAAAGAGTAAAATGCAATGTCATCCTTCAAGAATTTGGTGAATAAGAGCGATGATTATGAGCTCAGATCGCGGAGTCGGAAGAAGGCAATGTGGCAAAGAAGAGGATGATAATGCAAAAGATGAAAACAGAGTAATCAACTGTCTCCTCTCGGCGCTAACAAGCAGAGGCATCCAAATCCTTTTAAAGGGTTTTCATTGTTAAGGGGAAAATATGGGTGAGGGTTAAGTGGTAAAAGATTTTAATTGATAAAAAGTTTCATCTCGTGTGAATAGGAAAAATATGAAACATGTGTAGTGTAGAGTTGGGTCGGTCCTTGCCGCCACAGGTTCATCCGTCAAAAACTCATCATTTGGCTTATGGGAAATTAACTTTTATAGGACTGAACCGGTCATCTCTGAGACTCGACGCTCGCCTTGAGGGAACTTACTACTGTTCTTGAGGAGCAATCAAGTATATTAGGGATTTCAAAATTAGCGGGCTCAGGTTGCGCGGGGTTGAGAAGGAAAAAATATATTCAAAATTAGATTATGAATTTACTACTAATAGCCTGGTATAAAGAGCTCAACCGAGGCATAAGATTGATCTAGCAACCACAAATAATGTTGGAAATATGAATGGTAAAGAGAGGTAGATGGAAGAGTTCCATTGTGAAAATAAATTCTTGTCTTACGTTGAAAGTTTGTTGCTTGAAACGTTGATTTATACTGTGTTATAAGTATTGATATTTTGAACGTATGCATGGGAGACACTCTCTCTCCGGGCAGATTGTACTAAAGTAAGTTAACTCGTGTGTGAGCATGACCTGCACGTGTCATGTCGGTCGATAGGGGTAATGAATCTTCTTTTTGCTGATTGCTCAAGAGTGTAATGGACAATTTAATTAGACTATTAATTGTGAATCCATAACCACTCGGATGAAATGACCGAATTAATATTGATGATTGGTGGGTACGCTTTGATCATTGCGGATAAAGACAGTAAATGGCTTTTACTCCGTCATTAAACGTAGCCATGGGGAGATGCTCCTACAAGAAGAGTGTAGAAATTAAGAATAGGAAAAAGCTAGCCATCTTATTAAATCTCAAAAGTGCTAAAAAATAAAAAAGTACAAATCTTTATATAGAGAACATAAACCTTAAACTGAAAAAAAAAAGAAAAAAGACTAAGTCTAAAAAGACTAAATCTAATAAATTTATATAATCTAACATCCCCTCAAACTCATGATCCTACAGTTAGAAATATTGAGAGTTTGTCAAATAAAAAATGGAAGCGTAAAGTAGAATGAGGCTTGGTAAATATATCCGCTA